>JAODLM010000468.1:0-173320 GCA_036937905.1 Salvia rosmarinus
GGACGAACGAGCTGTTTGTTCATCCTCGTTGAGGTCGGCATCCCCACGTTAGGGAGGCGGTCACAGGGTGTATGGAGACGTTTTCCATGTTGCCCTCGTGGTGTGGGCGCTTAGGCGTCGGCGATCTCCTTCCGTGACGCGAGTGACCGCTGATCGTCCTCGGCAGGTTGTTGCCCGGCGTGGACGGCGGTTGTGCGTGTTCTCGCCATTGATTTGTAGGGACGGTGAAGCTTTTTGTTGGCGGTTCCCACAGACGGCGCCAATGATAAATCTAGCTACGTGAGATTTAATGTAGCGACAAAGAACACCAGCTTTTACGTGGTTCGATCGTTAATGAGATCTCGCCCACGGAGGAGTAATTCCTCAATACTTTCACTAGAGTTTTAGTACAGAGATTGGTTCTAAGCCTTTTAGTGTTCAAGAAATTGCCAACCCGTCTATTGTCAACTTTCCTTCTATTTATACCATCCTCGACCGCGATCAAGGCGTGCCAACCCTCCATGGTCGTGACTCTTCCGGCGTGCTCTCCGTTGGTCGAGCGGGGACTTCCGCCTCACGTGCGCCACGTGGTGGGTGGCGCCGACTCGGGTTCGGGGGGCGTGTCTTCCATTGGTCGAGGTGGCGCGACTCGGCTCTGGGCGGTCCTCCATTGGTCGAGGTGGTGCCCCGACTTGGTTACAGGCGTGTCCTCCATCGCCGAGCCAGGTGCAAGCCACGTGGAAGGTGGCGTCGCTTTTGGTTCGGGGCTGGGGTTTGGGAGCCGATTAGGGCTAGCCTTGGGCTCAACCGCTGGGCTCGCTATCGACGTCGAGCCCAACTCGTTTGGCCTCTTAGTGGGCTAGCCGGTTGGGCCATATCCCATCAACCACAATTCCTATTCCAACAACCACTGCAGAAACACAATTTAATGAATATCAGACTGCACAAAATAATTTTTCTTTTTCTTTAAATATGCATGATGTGAACCTTGAACTATGATTCCATTTTCATTTATCACAGACGAGGAAAAAATCATAAATTACTATAATATAATTTATGTTACACATTAAAAATAACTTACACTAAACATCATATATATATATATATATATATATATAGATAAAACCAGTTATGTTCAAATAAGAACTATTTTTAACGTGAGAACTAAGAACCATAAAATTTGTTATGAACAAAATGAATTCCAGTGATTCATCAATGAAAGTTAACGTTCTCGCCGGAAATGGTTCTCACGAATCATAAAATTCGAATTTTATATTATATATATATATATATATAATATAAAGAGATGTTCAAAAAGTTCTATTTTTAACGGAGAACTAAGAACCATAAAATTTTTATGAACAAAATGAATTCATGAAAGTTTCACACCGAATTCATCATTTTTTGTTTCTCACGTTCTATTTTTTGGATTAAAACTTTTTCGTGAATTCTCAACTGTTAACCGAATTCATCATTTTATATATATATATGATAAAATTGGTTATCATGATGTCCTATATATATATATATACGAATTGGTTATAGTGAGTATATATATATATAAATATAAAACCTTAACATTAGATTTAGTCAAATTAAATGGTTCTAATGGATTTAAAATAATTTGATGATGTCAGAATTCATTTTTGTATCTAGCCAAATATGAGTAAAAAAAGTATTAAAAAAATCATTTCCAAAATGTTGCTACCTTCCTTAATTATAGGGATCTTCTAAATCTTCACAAATCACATCACATTAAACATTCTATAGCGTAATTTTATGTCTACTGTCTGAGCATTATGTAGCACATATATGCAACGATCCGTTTCTTTGTAGAATATTGTTAAAATATTCGTTAGATTTTTCGATAAAGTTTGGAAGAAGTTGGACTTTGTTTGGAGCTAGAACGAGATCTGATGTCCGAAATAATTTTTTTTTTATTAAATTCACAGGATTTTCAATTTTGCATATGAATAGTCATGGTGAAGGGTTTTTAAATGCGAACCTGTAAGCTCTTGAATTTTCAAAAATGGATTTCAAATGGTTCAATTGTGTATTTTTAAGTGCTTTTCCGTCAACACTTATGCAAAGGATTGTGCTCTTTCATGAGATATGATGGATTTGTTCAAATTAGTTAGTTGATTTGGGTAGATGAGATGAGTTGATGATATCTTGTTCTTTTGTAATTCCATGACGTGAATGTGCACGATATATGTTTTAAAATTTATTGAAACCTAGGAATCCTTTTAGATCCCTCCAAATTTCTAACTGGTCCCTAGCCCCATTACGCCAAATGAGAAAGACCTTCGTGAGTTACAAAGTGACCACTATATATCGCGACTGCGTGAAATCTGTTTATGTGTGACTGTCCGAAAATAGTGTTGGGAGTGAATGAGTTGAATCCATGAGATATATTCCTTAATTGCCCGATTTTGACCAAGTTGATAATAATGCTCCATTATTTAAAGTTTCAAATTGCTATTTGATGGTTGAGAATTGCCTTGTGAGATGCTTGATTTTACTTAGGCAAGGAAGTTCATGAATATGACAATTTGGCATTACTTGGTACATTTTCGTGTCGCGTTTTTGTGTCTTTTTTCCTTTTCTTCTCCCTCTTTGTGTCGAGTCTTTCGTGTTGAGTTTTGAGGGGATTGATGTGTGAACAACAAATATTGAGAATATAGTTGAATCTTCACTTCATACTTGAGGGCAAGCATGATTCAAGTGTGAGGATATTTGATGCGTGTATTTTTGTTGTTCATATTTATTGGATTAGTACGTGCTTTATTGGATTTAAATTGCATTTTAAATGATATTTTGTGCAGAAAATATAAAGAGATTGATGTTGAGGAAATCGAGTGAAAGAAAGAAGAAAACGAAGAGAAAAGAGATTTTTGGTGCAAATATAGAAGATCCCAAAAGATGAAGGATTGAGTAGTGGACTTCATGATAAAAAGATTTGGGCTTTGTATTGGCCCAAAAACTCTAGTTGGCGCAACATTAGTTGGAATGGGTTTGGATATTATTAGTTGGTTTCCTCGACCCATTTACTCTCATTTGGAGCGGTTAGGTATTAGGAGAAAAGGGTATTGGCTGAAGACATATAAAGGGAGGCTCCTGGACGTGAATTAGCAGCAGCTTTGAGGAGGAAAGACTTTATTATTATTATATATTTAATATCCAACCTTAGCCATAATGGTTCTGGACGTGATTAGCATATAGAATTAGGGATGGGAGCATTTTTATATTAGAGTTTTTTTTCTTTGCTCCTGGACGTGTGATATTTGGCGAGAGGAATTCCAACAGCTAGTTTTCTTTTATAGTTTGATTTTATTTGTTTCCTTTGAAGTTTGGATTAACGTCTATCTTGTGATTGAAATTTTGGTGACAATTTCTCATTTATATTTCAGTTTATTAGGTTAATTATGTTTTTTTTATATTATTTCATTGTGTTAAATTTCAATAATATGAGTAGCTAAACTTCTTGATTCGAGTAGAATAATGAAACGCTAGTTCAATATCCGTGAGACCTAATTTGATGCTAAGTTAATTCAATTGGATTTTGATTTATTCCCTGAGTAGAGAGTTTTAATCTGATTTTCTTAAGCCTGATCACCTTAGGTTAATTTAGATTAGTGTCAATTGGTTCCCCCAATCCGTAATTGTTGGAATAGGGATAATTAGTGGCAAAGCTATCGTATTGGTAGTAGGGAATAAATTGGTAGACGAATTATTACTTGCGTTCTTGGGTAATTTGTCTAAATTGGGTTCCTTCAATTCTTAAAGCTATTAGGACATTAAATCTAGGTTTGGCGTTTCCAACTAGGTTGTGTTTTGATAAGGAAAATAATTAGTTCAGCGTTTCTTGCTAATTATCGATAAAGCACGTAGGAATTGGGGTATGTACGCTGCATTCACGGTATCCTATAACTAGTTGGTCCATGAGAATTAATATATATTTGCGTCGATGATCGGAGGTAGTGACTAGTGTGGATTTATTCGAACCGAATCCCTTTTATCTTGATTTATTTCTTATTTCTCTTAGTTGTTTAATTGTTTCCTTAATTAATTCTTATTCTCTCCGATTTAAGGCGTGGTGCTACACCAAACTCGATCTTTAGGAAATTGAATTCAGTAACCCGTTCTCTGTGGTTCGACCCTGCTTATTGCTATACGACCCTGCTTATTGCTATACTCATCTTGATTCTTAGCAGGAATTATTTGGTGGTAAACGACGTCCACCAAATTGGCGCCGTTGCCGGGGAGCGGTGTTCATTGTTTTTATTATTTCCTATTGATTTTTTTTATTGTTTATGAGCAGGTCCTCTAATCCGAAGCTTCTTTACGACGTTGAAATCGAAAAGACTGCGAAACGATTGAGAAAAGAGGCCAAAGCAAAAAAAAAAACAGCAGAATCTTCCAGAGTCGCAAACCGCTCCATTTGCCCAGACGGAACCTATTTCTGGAGACGACTCAGCAAGAGAAGACTTTGATTTTGTTCCATTTATTGTAGCCGGGATGGTGGCTAACGATACAAGGTTGTGTGAGCTCACCAGTCATGAGGTAGATGACCCTCCTACGCCGATACAGATTGCAGGGTTGAATAAGCCAATTGAGATTAAGTTGGCTTTGCTCCATGTTCTCCCTAAGTTTTATGGGAAAAAAAAGGAGAAGATCCATATAATTTCTTGAGCGAATTCATCAAGATTTGTAAGGTTCAGAAACGACCAACTGGAGTAATAGAGGAACAGTTCAGATTAGCGGCATTCCCTTTCACTCAAACAGGGGAAGCCAATGCTTGGTTCACTAGTCTCACACCTAACTCGGTGACTACATGGGTGCAAATGAAGAAATTGTTTCTTGAACATTTCTTTCCTCCGACTAAGATGAATGCACTGAAAAAGGAAATTACTGGAGTCCAACAAGAGTTCGATGAATCCCTAAGCAGCTACTGGGTGAGGTTTAAGAAATTGGTAGATAGCTGCCCCAACCATAAATTTTTTGAGGGAGATTTGTTGCAGTATTTCTACCAAGGAATGACTACCGACACTAAAAATCTTGTCAACTCATCAAGAGGAGGATTTTCTCACAACACAGTGAGCGAAGCCAAGAAGATGATTCAAAGCTTGGTGGAAGAGACAAGAGAATATGATGAACCTAATGTTCGTGTGCTTAAGAGAGCTGCACAAACAAGCTCCTCAAATTTTGAGGAAAAGTTCGAAGAAAGGATGGGAAGGATGGAAAAAATACTAAGTACTGTGGTGGAGAAAGTGGCGAGTGTTGGAAAAACTCAAGCAGAGAAACCATGTGGCACATGTGGGAATTTGGGTCATTTGACGATTCAGTGTCACATGACTGAAGAAAACAATTTTGCTTGAGAAAATGCCATGGGAATTTGGGATGACCAGCCACCAAAGAGAGATCCTTATTCGAATACTTACAATCCAGGATGGAGAGATCATCCTAATTTTCGTTGGGGAGGTCAAGGAAATCAAGTGCAGCAACAACCCCAACAAATGCAGCAACAACAAAGCTATAGGCCACCTCATCAAAGAGGATTTCAGCAGGCACCACCTTATCCTCAAGGGAAACAAGGCAAATCTCTTGAAGAGATGATGGGAGAGTTGATTGGCTCACAACAGTTTTTGCAAAATAATTTGCAAACGACTAATGAAGCGGTGCAAAAACTTCAGCAATCTCAGAATGAGCAAAAGATGTGTATGGATGGATTGGCTCATCAAATGTCTCAACTCTCGGCTTCTGTAAATGAGTTGAAGGGAAATCAAGGTAGGCTGCCATGGCAAGTTCTGTTAAATCCTAGGGAAAGTGTGAACAAAATCACCTTGAGAAGTGGCAAAGAAGTGGGTGAACTACCAACTAAAAAGTCGGTAGAAGTTCATAAAATGAATCTGGAGAGAGCGTCCGTTTGCCCAAACTGGACGATTTTGCAGAACATGACCTTACTGAAGACAAAGCGGAAAATACGTACCGTTTGCCCAAACAGAAGATAATTCCATAATCTATGTTGAAGCATAAGGAAGTTGAAGATGAAATCAATTTGAAGAAACCGATAGAGGTATATGAACACTTGAGCTCATATGATCCTAATATTGTGATTCCTCCACCATTTCCTCGCATGTTAGAAAAAAAGATGCATGAGGAAGATACGATTGACGTTATGAAGATATTTGGGAAGTTGGAGGTCAACCTTCCATTCCTACAGGTGATCAAGCTTCCTGCTCTCAGAAAATTCATGAAGGACTTTATTGCTGGAAAATCCAAGCAAGCAAGCAAGATTTTGATGGGTGAGAACGTGTCCGCAGTGATAAAAAAGAAAATTCCACCCAAGTGCAAAGATCCAGGTATGTTTTCTTTACCTTGTCACATTGGAGATACAAAAATTAAACATGCTATGTGTGATCTAGGAGCATCTATTAATCTCATGCCATTATCTATTTATAATAGTTTAACTGGTGTAAAGTTGGTAGAAACTAAAGTAGTGATTCAATTGGATGATGGGTCATGTGTTTATCCTGAGGGTCTTTTGGAAAATGTTCTTGTGAAAGTACATGATTTTGTGTATCCTGCTGATTATTATGTGGTGAAAATGAGTGGTATGCAATCGAAGAATTCAAGTGGTGTTCTACTAGGTCTTCCTTTTCTAAGAACTGCTAGGTCTGTCATTGATGTCTATAGTGGTACTATTTGCTTGGATTATCATGGAGAAAAGTTTACATTTAGCATTGATGATACCATGAAAAATCATATTGATGATGAAACTATTTGTGGCATAGATGTGATTGACCCTCATGTCCAAGAACATCTTGAGACTAAATTTGTGCAGGACAAGTTGGAACCAACTCTAATGAATAGGACAACTGGTCTTGATGCTCGTGGGATGAGAAATGAAGAAATCAAAGAGTCTATCGAGTTTCTTCATGCTCAGCCGAAATTTGCAGGTTCTGGAAATACGTTCAGTATGCCCAAACAGAACCCCTGCGACAGAACGCTGCATTTTGATATGGAATCACCTGACTTAGCTTATTTGACTGTGAAACAAGAGCATGTGCAATCAGACAAGTGTGAGGAGAAAAAGAGAGTGCATTTTCAAGAGATAAAAAAACTTCGTCTGGAAGCTTATAGTACAGCCATGTGGTATGAAGATCTAACAAGAATGTGGTTTAACAAGAATCATCTGGGGAAGTTATTCAAAGTCGATCAGAAGGTCCAAGTCCAATTCCTAATTGAAAAATTGAAGAGAAAATGGATTGGCCCTTGAAATCTGATCTGTTTGGCAAGCAGAAGGATGGAGATCAAGAGTTTGGATACGGTGGAGACATTTACAATAATTATTATAAACTGGAGCCGTACCACGATGCATCTCATATGACGACAGTGGAAGAAATTTCACTGTTTCCTCATAAGAGAATCTGAATGCATTCAAAAAGTCTAGCCAAAGACTCAAAATGAAGGCGCTATTGGGAGACAACCCAATTTATTTCCTTTTGTTTAGTTTGCTTTATGTTTTCTTTGATTTTGGTTTTTATTCTTAATTTTCAGCGACAAATGCCGTCTCCTCCGCCATATCGCCTCCATAGATAGCACCACCAAGACCCAGAAAAGAATGTGAAAATAAATCCAGGTGACATCTTTCCCTTCTTCAAGTTTTGTTGGTTTTTATTTTTCTTTTGCAAGTTTGTGTGTTGCGTTGTTTTCCTCTTGTATGCTTGTTCATTGTTTGCTTGAGGGCAAGCAAGGTTTAAGTGTGAGGAGGTTGTCTTTGTGTTTTTTTTGTTAGTTTGTTTGTGTTCTTGTTTCTTTCTTTTCCTTTCCTTTATTTTCTCTTGAGTCCTGTTTCTGTGTCTAGTAAGCCGAGTATTGCTACATTTGTTGATATTTATGGATATTCCCTACCGGGTTGAGTCTTGTTAATAAACTTGGTGATTCAATATATTGTCAAGTGGTGAAATATGATTAAAAATTGCGGAGAATTGTTAAATGAAATTTGGGATGACGAAATAGGGCAATAATTGAATTTCTTTAACCCTCACTTAAATAAGGTTTGAGCTTTAATAGTAGAGCACTCTCTACTTTGATTCTTTCTGAGAGAATTCTTCACAAGGTTGCGATATCATGTGTGTCATGTGTAATAAATAATAGAAGGCACTAGGATTAACCAATTTTGGCTTTAGTTTCATTACCTAACCTTACATTAATCCCTAGTAAGCCATGTTGAAGTCTTGACTGTTTTCTTTGAGAAAAATCACTAAATAATTAATACCATGGCCTTTTTGACTTTCTCTTCGCCCTATTGTGCACATTCATGAAGTGGATTTGTAGAAGATAATGATTCGATTATCTTGGGAATATGGAATGTTTGGTGTACTCTTGGGATTTTGATTTGTATTTCATTATGAGATGTATAGTACACGAGTATATTGGGTGATTTATTATGTATTATTCTACATGAGAGCCTATGTATAAAGTCCATTGATGCAGTTCTTGAAGAAAAAAAAGTGAAAGGTGCATAAAAAAAAATGAAAAGAAAAGAAAAGAAAAATCAGAACCTTCTATTTCATGAGATATGATGGATTTGTTCAAATTAGTTAGTTGATTTGGGTAGATGAGATGAGTTGATGATATCTTGTTCTTTTGCAATTCCATGACGTGAATGTGCACGATATATGTTCTAAAATTTATTGAAACCTAGGAATCCTTTTAGATCCCTCCAAATTACTAACGGGTCCCTAGCCCCATTACGCCAAATGAGAAAGACCTTCTTAAGTTACAAAGTGACCACTATATATCGCGACTACATGAAATCTGTTTATGTGTGACTGTCCGAAAATAGTGTTGGGAGTGAATGAGTAGAATCCATGAGATATATTCCTTAATTGCCCGATTATGACCAAGTTGATAATAATTCTCCATTATTTAAAGTTTCAAATTGCTATTTGATGGTTGTGAATTGCCTTGTGAGTTGCTTGATTTTACTTTGGCAAGGAAGTTCATGAATATGACTATTTGGCATTACTTGGCTGTTTTCCGTGTCGCGTTTTTTGTGTCTTTTTTCTTTTTCTTCTCCCTCTTTGTGTCGAGTCTTTCGTGTTGAGTTTTGAGGGGGTTGATGTGTGAACAACAAATATTGAGAATATAGTTGAATCTTCACTTCATACTTGAGGGCAAGCATGATTGAGTGTGAGGATATTTGATGTGTATTTTGTTGTTCATATTTATTGGATTAGTACGTGCTTTATTGGATTTAAACTGCATTTTAAATGATATTTTGTGCAAAACATATAAAGAGATTGATGTTGAGGAAATCGAGTGAAAGAAAGAAGAAAACGAAGAGAAAAGAGATTTTTGGTGCAAATATAGAAGATCCCAAAAGATGAAGGATTGAGTAGTGGACTTCATGATAAAAAGATTTGGGCTTTGTATTGGCCCAAAAACTCTAGTTGGCGCAACATTAGTTGGAATGGGTTTGGATATTATTAGTTGGTTTCCTCGGCCCATTTACTC
Source organism: Salvia rosmarinus (assembly GCA_036937905.1). NCBI lineage: Eukaryota > Viridiplantae > Streptophyta > Magnoliopsida > Lamiales > Lamiaceae > Salvia > Salvia rosmarinus. Next base: position 9,502 of record JAODLM010000468.1, read on the forward strand.
TCATTTGGAGCGGTTAGGTATTATGAGAAAAGGGGATTGGCTGAAGACATATAAAGGGAGGCTCCTGGATGTGAATTAGCAACAGCTTTGAGGAGGAAAAACTTTATTATTATTATTATATATTTAATATCCAACCTTAGCCATAAAGGTTCTGGACGTGATTAGCATATCGAATTAGGGATGGGAGCATTTTTATATTAGAGTTTTTTTTTCTTTGCTCCTGGACGTGTGATATTTGGCGAGAGGAATTCCAACAGCTAGTTTTCTTTTATAGTTTGATTTTATTTGTTTCCTTTGAAGTTTGGATTAACGTCTATCTTGTGATTGAAATTTTGGTGACAATTTCTCATTTATATTTCAGTTTATTAGGTTAATTATGTTTTCTTTATGTTATTTCATTGTGTTAAATTTCAATAGTATGAGTAGCTAAACTTTTTGATTCGGGTAGAATAATGAAACGCTAGTTCAATATCTGTGAGACCTAATTTGATGCTAAGTTAATTCAATTGGATTTTGATTTGTTCCCTGAGTAGAGAGTTTTAATCTGATTTTCTTAAGCCTGATCACCTTAGGTTAATTTAGATTAGTGTCAATTGGTTCGCTCAATCCGTAATTGTTGGAATAGGGCTAATTAGTGGCAAAGCTATCGTATTGGTAGTAGGGAATAAATTGGTAGACGAATTATTACTTGCGTTCTTGGGTAATTTGTCTAAATTGGGTTCCTTCAATTCTTAAAGCTATTAGGACATTAAATCTAGGTTTGGCGTTTCTAACTAGGTTGTGTTTTGATAAGGAAAATAATTAGTTCAACGTTTCTTACTAATTATCGATAAAACACGTAGGAATTGGGGTATGTCCGCTGCATCCACGGTACCCTATAACTAGTTGGTCCATGAGAATTAATATATATTTACGTCGATGATCAGAGGTAGTGACTAGTGTGGATTTATTCGAACCAAATCCCTTTTATCTTGATTTATTTCTTATTTCTCTTAGTTGTTTAATTGTTTCCTTAATTAATTCTTATTCTCTCCGATTTAAGGCGTGGTGGCTACACCAAACTCGATCTTTACGAAATTGAATTCAGTAACCCGTTTCCTGCGATTCGACCTTGCTTATTGCTATACTAATCTTGATTCTTACCAGGAATTATTTGGTGGTAAACGACGTCCACCACAGCCCTCTGCTCAACTACATGCTTAATATGAAGCAGACTTTTGCACAACTACTAGGGATGGCAATAGACCGGATCTGGACCAGATTTTGTTAGGTCCAGATCTAGATCCGTAATTTTTTGATTTGGTTCGGATCCGATCCAGATCCATTGGGTCTAAAAAAATTAGATCTAGATCAAGATTCATAAGATCCGCATGATCCAGGGTCTAGACTCGAATCCACATGTTTTTCTCTTCTAAAATAAATCATAAATCAAATATAATTCACGGTAACATCATAATAATAATAATCTAAATACATATAACATTATAATAATTATTTAGAAATTCTACAATCACTACTATACAAGAAGATGTTAGTTAAAAATTTACTTTTGCTTTCATGATAGCAAATAATATTGCAATGGTAATAGAAGAAGTAGCATACATATCTTAGCAAATAGATCACTCATATACAAAATTTTCTCAAACACAAGGTACAAATTTCAATTATTATTGACATACTATCCAATTTCGTAACCTAATTTATCCAACTTCGAATAAAAAGAAAAATAATATAATACACTTATAAATAAAAATAAAAATTAAATATACATATATATTATATGGATCCATGGATCCTGGATCTGGATCTCAGAAATCGATATCCAGATCCAGATCCGGATTTTAAAAGAATGGTCCGGATCCGATCCAGATTCGTTGGATCCTATTTTTTGAAGATCCAAATCTTGAAAAATAGATCTGAATCTACGAATCTGAACTGGATCCAAAATCCAATGCCATCCCTAACAACTACATGCTTACCTCTTATAAGTAGGGGTCTAGGGCCTTTAGTGTCTCGTTCATTCAAATTAAAAGAGTCAATTTAGAATATAGATGGGATAAATAAATTAATGTCAAAGCTATCGAAATTTAAAAGTGGAATACGAAACTGGGACCCATGTGGAATAGAGGATCACTTCCACAAAAATTTTGACTCATGAGCTTCATGATTAAGTTTGGAACTTGACTTCATGTTGAGTCGGTATCAATATGGTTAATTGCAAATTAAATAATTTCCTTAGACCCAAAATTACATTCACAATATTACTTTGAAAGTGTTGTAAACTTATACGTATTCTTTTAATTTGTTCCGGTTAGAATCACCCCCAAATATTCCGACCATTGAAAATATCAAACAATTTAATAAATTTCAAACAAATTATCGTCATTCTCTTTGATTCTCCAGCAAAATTGGCCGCGAACAACTATAATTTGTTGAAAATGAAATTTAGTGAATTGTTTGAAATTTGCAGTACTTTGAAAGTGATATGTTTATTTGAATTCTAAAATAGCGATTGATCAAACTTTTTTGGGTTATTGGCGCTTAAATCATGAACTTTGGGCATATTTTGATTTTTTCCATGAACTTTAAAATATATCGATAAATACACGAACTTAACAATATTATAATATTTTTCGCAAATTGAATGATGGTCAAAATTAAAGCTAACACAACAATGACGTGATATCACTTTATCAAAACGACGTTATTTTACTTATACAATATGTATTTAAAAAAACTACACAACTCTCTCAATCAAAACCTTATCGTAAATTGAGGTTAGAGAAAGAGATATGGAGTGGGGTGCGGTGTAGGTGTTAGTTAATGTGGATTTAAGATTTTTTTAATACATATTGTATAAGATAACGACGTCGTTTTAATAAAGTAATGTCACGTCGATTGTTATATCAGCTTTAATTTTGACCGTCATTCAATTTATGTAAAAATTACAATAATGTTAAGTGTGTATTTATTGACAAACTTTTAAAGTTCGTGGGAAAAAAACCAAAATAGAACTAAAGTTCATGTATTTAACAGCCAATTAATATATATTGTATAAATAAAACGAAATCGTTTTAATGAAGTAGTTCCATGTTGACTACCATGTCAACTTCAATTTTGACCATCATTCAATTTGTGGAAAAAATCACAATGATTTTAAGTTTATGTATTTATTGATAATTTTTAAAGTTCGTGAGAAAAAAACAAAATAGATCCAAAGTTCACGTATTTAGGTGCCAATAACCCAACTTTTTTTCATACCAAGAAGAAACTTAGCAGAATGGACTTTTGAAGAGAAATGGGCCACCTGTAGCGGGCCTTGGCCCAAATAACTTGGGCCAAAAAAAAAAGTAATCCCAACTGTAGGTGAGTTTAATTGTCATGATCCATATTCCATGCCGACGGTTTTATGGACATTGACCCCATCCAAAAGTCTAACACTTTTATTCACACTTAATACACTTATTTATAAAAAAAATTATTCATGGCTCACATTCTCGACTCATATAACATATTTTATTATATGGATCTCATTCTCCACTCATTTTATACTTATTGCATTTATTAAAACTTGTACCTACAAAAACTAAGACCATATCTCATGGACGGAGGGAGTACTAACTATATGCTTTAAAAGATTATTAGCCATCGTCCCAAGCGACAAATCCAATGAATTAAGTGTGTTCGCATGGTGAGAGGTCGCGAGTTCGAACCCCACCAAAACCCTCTATGGGTTTGAGCGCATCACACCTGGTTTTCAAGTGTGGTTTACTGTCCCTGTGTGGTTTGCGCTATTGCGGGAGCGTGGGGTTTACCCATCTTGCACCTGCAAGATAGCGGTGCGGATTCCACTGATAAAAAAAAAAAAAAAAAAAAAAAGATTACTAGCTACTTGCCCAAGCTCAAAATAATACGAGCCACTTGCCCGAGCTCTTATAAATTTCATGAAATCTCGGTAGATTAATTTCAATTTTGCAGAAACACGATAACATAAAAAATTAAGAATAATTTATCGTAATATAGAAAACAAGAACTGTGTAATTGTAAAATATCGCTCAATTTATAAACTCATTTGTCCATCCATAACATTTCAACTACAGTAAAACTTATTACTATTAATTATTAATATTTATTTTTACTGCAGCCAGCAAATTCACCAGCTTTGAATAGCAGGTCTGAAGAATCTGGACTGAAAAATTTATGCCCAAGTCCGAATGGAAAATTTATTGTCAATGGATCTCAACAATCATTAGTTCGTCGAACGACACATTCAAGCAAACATAAAATAAATAAACAGAGCTGGAAGATGCATAGTATAGTAGGTGTACGCACTTTATAATGTTATAATTAGAAGGCCACCTTTTAAAAGTTTGAAATTATGACATTTCCAAATTACGTTCAGCAATCAGCTTGGTTGACTTGATATTGACCTTCGATCCGAAAATCCTAGTAAATCCGAACCGAATTTTAAAATTACAGTTGCTCACATGCCAACTTTAACTTCATACAGTTGCTGTCACTTTTACTTTTATTTTTTCTCAACTACCCCCATTCTTCAATCAAACTAACTTTATTTTTTTGGACATTAAATCTTGTCAGTTTCCGGTGGATAATAAATGAGTGAAGAAGAATAGTTGGGCAGACTTAAATTCATCAAGAGCAAAACTTTTAATTGCTAAATTTTCAGCCTCGTATAATTAATGCATTAACGATGAATAATGAAGCTGGAAATGAGACCACAATTCCTATTCCAACAACTACTGCAGAAACACAATTTAATGAATATCAGACTGCACAACATTTTTTTTTTCTTTAAATATGCACGGTGTGAACCTTGAACTATGATTACATTTTCATTTATCACAGACGATGAAAAAAATCATAAATTACTATAATTTAATTTATGTTACACATTAAAAAAGAACTTACTCTAAACATCGTGTGTGTATATATATATATATATTTCAGACTTTGCTAAGGATAGCCAAGCTGGGAAAACCGCGACTAGGGAGGAAAAATTAGAAGATGGGATAGAAAAGAGATTGATGTTGCTAGAATGAACCGATTTGAACGAGAATTATCCAAAATGAATCATAGACAAAAGGGGGTCGGTCACAAGGATCATACCACAATAAGTTCATAACATTAGTTCAATTATGAATGATCGGGTATTAGACTGACTACAAAAACGAGTGTACGCAGCGGAAATGAAATTAAGATACATGTATGAGGATATGCATCTTCCCCAAGAGTTTATCTAATATGTCCGACAAAAGCCCGTTCGACACTCCACCTCCACCTCCACCCATCACTGCTCAACCTGCACATTTAGAAATACATGCAGGGCTGAGTACAAAACCACTCAGTGGTCACATGCCGAAAGATACATATATAATTGTCAAGTCATTCCAACAGTAAGGCAAGAGATTTTATCGTAAAAGGTCCAAGCTTACTAAATTCTTTTGTGAATCATAAAGTTCGATTGAGTAGTCTAAGTTCTTTTGTAATCTTCGTATCTGTAACAATTGTTGTGTCCCGGGAAGGAGGCCTCCTTCCATGTTCACCGGACCGGCCAACCCTACCCACTGGCATAAATTTAAACGGATCGGTTCGGTTCGATAATAACCGATATCCAATACCCGTTTGATCACCCCTACCCACTGGCATACCGACATATGATGTGGCTTCTGGGTTCTACCCATTGCCCAGTCCGGTGATTGATCTTGAAATTTGGCTCTTCTCCAGAGTCTCACCTACGTTATGTTAAATGTGATCTCGAAGTGTGATTCATCCTGGAGGAGATCTGATAACTTAGAGTAACAATGAAATAAGCTAATGTGCCCCCAGTAAAAGGTTTTGGTTTCATAGAAGTGGATTTATGTTTTAAAACCTTCTATGTTTACCGTATGACATGGACTACTGTATGACATGGACTTTCTTCGTTTTATTTTGTGAACATTTTGGGAAATGCATGACCCACTGAGTGCGCTAATACTCAGTCAAAAAAAAAATTCAAATGATTTCAGGTCACTAAGCGGGCAGACGTGATGAGCAGCTGAGGCACGTTGGTTATTCTTTATTTTTATTTTAAGTATGCTATGTTCCATTGAGCAGCTGAGGCAGGTTGAGTTCAACGACTATTATATTTGAAGTATTTTAAGTTCGATTGACATATGTTGTGATTTCTCTACCACTTTCTTTACTGTTTTTTTGATGGAGACTGCGAGTAGTCAGCCCATCTTGAACACTTGGCCAAAGCCCTCATGTACTAGTCGAGACAGAAACGACCTCATGAATAGAGCTGGTCGGCAAACTCCTTTTGACGAGCTAGGTTCTCTGATAGCCCATCATTTACTTGACTTGAGGTGTAGTGGACGCTCCTACCCAATAGTTGTTATTTGTTGTCCGACTGTTCAGTCCCCATGATAGGAGTCGGTTATTGTAATACCTCGTGAGATTTAAAACTTTATCATTATTATATAAAGCAAAATTGAGATTCTAGTTTAGGACGATTTTTAAAAATTATAGCGTCGGCTTTTTAATTTTATTTCGAATGAGAAAATTTAAACGAGAGTCGGAGAATTAACACAGAATCAAAGTCCAAACAGATAAACTATACTGGGATAATTATCTCGTTGCATCAAATCCCCCAAATCCCTCAACTTTTCCCTAAATCCCTCTACTTTTGGAAACACTTACCATCATCTTTCACACCCTATTCTAGCATGTACCTACTCTGGTATATATCCTATGAGACTTCTCAACACTTAATATTCCTTATTCCTTCCACATTCCATATCCTAAACAATTCGAAAAACTTTGAGGAAGAAAGAAGAGCACAAAACTCAACCTAGATCAGTTTTTGTCTTTTTGTAAGTTCTTTTCAAAAAGTTTCCTCATTCTTATAGTTCATTTTTTATAAAACATTAAGAAAATTAAACAGCTTTGCTTGAATTCCAGCTTTCAAACCATTTCACAAATTCCGAGCAAAATCAAAGCAAGGGCAAAACTTCAATTATTCAGGTTTCGATCGTTTTCCCAACTTATTATGTTGTTCAAACTTATACGAAGTATATAAAGGAGAAAAAAACAATAACAACAGCAAAGTTCTGTATGCTCGACAACAACTGAAACAAAACAACATATCAACATTCATATGATATGAATGACATAGTTCATCCACAACAAAACAAGTTCCTCTACAACAAAATTCAATATAATACAAGAACATACAAACAAACAATCTATGCTGGGCGGCGGCATAGAGGGAGGGTGTGTGTGTGTGTGTGTGTGTGTGTCGAGTGTGAGAGACGAGAGAGAGATGTAGAAATGAAGGCTAGGGTTTTTATTTCTCTTTTGTTATTGGGCCTTATTATAATTGGGCCGAAAATAAAAGATGATGTTGGGTTTAGTTTTATTTTTAAATGTTTGGGCCGAAGAATTAAAATGGTTATGAGCATGTTTCTGTTGTATTTTCTATAATTTCCAAATGGGCCGAGAATTATACTAAGTTGGGCTGGAATTAATTAATGTTTAGGATCCAATTAAATTAAATTAAGAATTGAGCTAATTTTTATATTAAATTAAATATTAGATTTAATTCTAGTAATTAAAATTTGAGATTAATTCTCAATTAACTAAATAATAATCTAAGTACAAATTATTTAGATTGGGTTAATTAAATTTATTAGATTGAAATTGATAAATAAATTGATTATGTTAAGTAGGGACAATTGGAAAATTTTCTTTTAAATTATTTATTTAATAGAATGTACCTTGAGCTAATTGCTAAATAGGCGGTGATTGGAAATAAATTCTAAATTGTGTATGAACAAGTTGAATTAGATTATTTTGATTAATTAATCAAATGTTATTGGACTTTTAATTTAATCCATTTAATTAAATTTTAATTATGAATTTACTTAATTAAATTAAAGATTTGATTATGCCAAGTAGATGCTTGAGGAATATTATTTAAGTAACTTTAATTTATAAAATGATTGTTAAAAGATGATTGAATTAGGAAAAATCTTTATTAATCATGTAATATATATATATATATATATATATATGGATTTCTCTAATAGAATATATGGGATGTGTGAAGCAAGGAATGCGGTGAGAAAATATTAGTAATGAATGAGGGATTAGAACCGAAATTGTTGATATGCGTTAACACACGATGAAGATTAGTTAGGAACTTAGGATTCATAATTTGCACGAAACGACGTGGAGAAACATCGACGAAAGGAAAGAATGTGATGACAGAGTGTTATCTCTCATCATGGCAAGATGAACCTAATAGACGAAATATAGTTGTTAACTGAGTCGTATCGATGAAGAAAATCCTAAAACCCATAAACTCTACAACTTAAAAGGTATCAAGTTCGTTAATTCTTAGCGATGCTTCTCAAAGGAAGCGAATGACGTACTAAATTATATTTCTTACGTTGACAAGGTCCGGCATGGACGTAAACAAAAACAACGAAGGATCACTAGTAAGTACTTCAAGAAGGTCAATTTTTGAGGTGTGCATTCTTATCTAAACAAATTGTTGTGGTGTTTATGAAAATCGTTTACTGTGGATGCTTTCTTCTTTCTTTAACTGCAAATGTTTAAATATTATATTATCTGCCAAAATACATATTGTTTTGTATATATTTATTCGGCTTGGCTGGGCCAACATGAAATATTAATATTTCGGATCCTACTAGTGAAATGCTAATTAAGATTGTGTACGCTGAGCCTCTGAACTGTTTGCAAACAGTCGTGCATCCTGGTGAAGAGAGGCCTTCCTCCCCATGTGTTCCATAACCGACTTGGATTATACATTGTAATAAAATAATCGGCCAATCAACATTGTGAATGATAAAATGTTTAGTAACCACAAGGACTTTTAAACAAAACCCTTATGTCTTACTGAGGTGACGGCAATACAATTTCGTTAATAAAATATAAAATATTTCAGCATGTGCCCACTGAGTACTTTGTACTCAGGCCTACATACTCAATTTGGATGTGTAGATTGAGCTGGTGATGGAACAGAGTGGAGTTGAGTGAGATTTCTTTTGTTGGTGGAAATGAAACACCTTTTGGTTCACCTTGAGAATGCATCTTTATATGCATATCTTACACGTTTATCCACTGCAAACTCTTTAAACTCTTTTGAATTCTAAATATATGTTGAACTCTTGAATATCCTAATAGTGATTACATAATCAACTACTGTTTGATCAGACTCTCTCAATCGACCTTATATGTAAATTATTCCCTTTGACCTTGATATTACTTATGCTTCCGTATTTACTCATGTTTCCTTACCAATGTTATGACTTAGAAATCAACATTAAAATCCCCTTTCTTTTTCGCTTCTTTAATCCAACCTCAAGTCGCGGTTTGACAAGAAGTCCTTCGGGATTAGTAGGGTCAGGCTGTGATAATTGTATACCACCAGCATGGCGTGTCGAGCTTTCCGACACCAATAAAGGTGAAGAATTCCTAGCAAGGATTAACGTGCACACATAAAGGTGACTGGGGGCAAAAGAACAATGCTCGGTCGATCACAGCGTCCGTAGAAGGAGACCACCTTCTACGGTGTGAGAGTGATGTGAGATGATGTTCCTAAAAGGTTATATGAGATGTGATATGGATCATACATACAGAAAAGACGTCTGGCCAGACAAAGTTTATGAAAATGAAAGAAAATGTTTAGTAAGCACGAGCATTTCAAATAAAGCCTCGTGTGTTACTGGTGGGGCAGTGTAATTCAATGAAAAATGTTTTTGGCATAAGTCCACTGAGTGCATTCTTGTATTCAGCCCTGCATGTTTGTTTTTAAATGTGCAGGTTGAGCTGGTGATGCGATGGAGCAGTGTTGAGCATTAGGAATCTTATGTCGCTGAAAGTTAGCACCTTGAGTGCACATCTTCATATGTGTACTTCACATGTTTTCCGCTGCAAGAATACTAAGTCATATGTATATTGTGTTTGTAAAATCTCAAATGCTTTGAAGTTCTAAGAGTATTCCTGATTTATGTCTCATAATTCAATGTTCCATGTCCTTGTTACGCTTCTTAATTCCCGTTCCGAGTGATAGTCTCTGCTAATCAGGATTAGTGGGATGTTACAAAGATGACAACTCAACATGGACGCACAAAATTTGATGCGCATACGCCTTATTTTGTTGTGTAGATTTTGAAAATTCACATTTCTAACTATTAGTTTTGTTCCCAATATAAGTTCCTAAATGTCTCAAAAGGAACACAACAATATCTATTGTGTCCATTTTTGTCAGTCCATTTAATCTTCATCAAATGCAACTCCATCCAAGATATACTACTAGCCTTAATATGTTCATCATGATATTCTAGGTAATTTGAAAGTAAGAAGTATCTGCATAAAAGTGGTTGAAAATATTATGATTTATACACTACATTGGATATGTTTTTTTTTCTTTTTTGAAATTATTGTTTTTTGAAGTTTATTGTACATGAAAATATCGTACATTATGTATTAAGTAAATACACTTGTGCATGACATCAAATACTTACGATATCAGAGTACACTTTCTCAAATTTCACCGTATCACTCTATGCAGTGTTGTCATCGTATAACATAATTGTACATAATTAACACATAACATGTGCATCTACCTAACATATGCATATGTCGTTCAAAATATGGGTAGGATGTGAATCCAATATGTTATACCACACATTAACATTCATAGCCACATTTAATCCATAATAATATCAATCCTGATTTCTTAGTTGTTGATTTAATTACATCTAAATACACAACATGATATCCAATCGTATTTTTGATTTTATGAAAAATTGTCCATATCTTACAACAAAAGTTGAGCATAGTAGTCAATATCATTAATCCATATAATTGATCCACAAACTAAAAACATTAGACAATGTTTGGTCTGTTAATATAATTTAAACAATTTAAATCATCAGAAAATATAAAAACATAATATGCATATATGCATATGATGATACATAAAAAGCATCAATAAAAATTTCAATTTCTTATGCATCATTTGGGTAAGGATATGCATAACATTTGGGAACCATGTTCAAATGTTATACATATATGCACCAATATTAAATATAAACTAATAGTACTATTATTTTCAATAACTAAACACCACATATAAGTTGCATAAATAAATGATCATATTCGTTCCTAAGAGTAGTAGTAGCAAAATGGCACTAATGTGCAATTGGGTTTAGAAGCACAAAATGCATATATTTCCCCAGAACTTACATTGAAATAGGAAGCTCTAGATCTTCTTTAAACCATAATTCATCAAAATTCTCTACACAATAGCTTGTCGTGGGAAAATCAGTCTTATGTAGGGAAATCTGATTTTAACCCTCTCCTGATGATCTATCTTGGATGTTCAATTCATCATACATTGATTATATCCCAAGCATGCACCTATATAATTAATTGCAACACGTTGGTGTTTTCTCGTGTTTACCTACGAAATTCGTCGGGCAAGAATGGATCAAGACTCGTGCTTTGATCTTCTGGACTGTATCCCGATTGTCTAAACTCCAATGTCGAGTGAGGACAGTCTATGGAGAGTGCTACAGAAATTCGCCTTCTTCCTTACCCTAGAGATTTCGAAAATCCTCACTATGAATAGTAAATTTCGAAATTTGCTTCTCTTGAATTAGGGTTTGATTTTCTCTCACTTTATATTTATAATGCAATCCTAAATCCTATCAAGATAGGATTTCTGCATATCTAATAAATATAATATTATCTCTTAAGATAGAGAGGATCAAAACAGAGTCACAGTGGGACTCTAAGGGAGGGGGGACGAAAATCTCCAAGCCACATGCCTTGATGGGCCAGCCCAGGGATCAAATGCAAGGAATAAAGATGGGTCTCAAATAAATTAACTATCTTATGTTCAGTCCAGAACATAAATTAATTTATAAACATTTATTCATGCCACTAGAGAATAAATGCTGACTTACCCCTTTATTTTCGAAGTTGAGTCGGGCTCGCACTTAGACTTAACGAATCCCCGTATTTAAGATATCGCACGTCCATTAATTATTTGCTGCATCGCTAAAATAATTAATATCTTTAATTCCTTAAGTAGTACCACTCAACCTTATTATTGTACTTGAGATAACTCAACTTGCAAGGTTTAGTACAATAAACTTTTGAGCTCCTTAAGGGGCGCCATCATCCTAAGCGGATACGGTGACTCGACACGGGTAACTAGCATGACATACAAGCACCGCCACCACCCACCACCCAAGATGCAGAGAATCTTGGGTTATCTCATGTAACCTTACCCATAACAAGTCAAAGTGATGGTCGAACTCATACTCACCTAATACCATATCGAGGTTTAGATCAACGATAGTCTCCGAGATCTAGGTTCTTAACGATGGTCGATAGAAGAACTCATCTCATCGTGATCCATCAATACGTCGAGACGTGCCAAAGATAGACAAGTAACCAAGTCAAGTCACTTCTTATCTATACTGACTATCTATACCGACAACTCGCCTTCAAGTTGTCTCGGTTGTGATTCTTTTATATCTCATTAATCTTGACCAATCATACGACTTACGTGATCTACAACACTTCGTATGATCTAGCTTATATATGAGATAAATGGACATACATATTCAATCAAGTAAATAATTCAGATAGGAGATTGTAATAGTGGTAACATGAAACATTGTATACAAGCTCAACCAAAACTAATTCCAGTATACAAATCCAACAATCGCCCACTTATACTAAAGCAAACTTTTAGTATACAATGTGTCTCTCTACTAGCTATTACAAACAACACCATCACTTTACTTTTCCCACTTTTACAAAAGTTTCCTTTCTAAGTGGGTGCCATCTTGCGCAATCCAAGTCCTCGAATATGCTCTTCGTAGACTTTTTGCGGCAGGCTCTTCGTGAATAGGTCAGCTAGGTTATCCGCAGTACCAATCTTCTCAATCAGCACATCCCTCGTCTAACGATTTCTCGGATGACATGGTACTTTCTCTCTATGTGTTTGGTTGCCTTGTGGGTCCGTGGTTCCTTCGAGTTTGCCACCGCTTTGAGTTATCACAAGACACTATGATAATCTTGGGCAAACCAGTACCACATCTAAATCCATGAGGTAGTTCTTGAACCATACTGACCTCTTTAGCGACCTCAAGGCGGCTACATATTCGGCTTCCATCAATGCATTTGCTTTGCACTCCGCCAGATCTGGCTCCTCCTCCCAAGGTAAACACATAGCATGAGGTAGACTTCTTCTCATCACGGTCGACTTGAAACCGAGTCGAATAACCCAAAGGCATTAGACTATCCGCTGGTAAACCAGCCTATAATCTCGAGTCATTTTCGGTACTTGAGTATATGCTTTACCGCAGTCCTAATGAGCTTGTCCAGGTTAGATCGATATCTAGCTACTATGCCACCGTGACAGCGATATCGGTCTCGTACATAGCATTGCATACATGAGACTTCCTACGACGAAGCGTAAGGAACTTGACTTATTTCCTCTATCTCCTTTGCGGTCATAGGTGATCGCTCCTTAATAAAGGAACATCATGCCCGAAGGTAGCAATCATTTCTTGACGGTCCGCATACTAAAGCGAGTAATTACAAGATCAATGTAAGACGCCCGAGATAAGCTCAACATTTTCTCTTGCGATCTCGGTAAACCTTGATCCCAAGAATGTACGCTGCATCTCTTAAGTCTTTCATTTGAAACTGATCGGATAACCAACTCTTTACATCTGATAACAGCTTCACATTGTTGCCAAGTAGAAGGATGTCATCTACTTAAAGTGCAAGAAATACCACATCACCGTTGACATCCAAACGATACACATAATTTTCGCTAGGCAACTGGGTAAATCCATATGACTTTACCACCTCATCAAAGCTTATGTTCCATGATCGGGAAGCTTGCTTAAGTCCATAAATAAACTTCTTAAGCTTCCATACTAGATGCTCTTCACCCTTCACCACATAACCTTCGGGTTGCTGCATATAGATGTCTCTACCTTCTTCAAGGTAACCATTTAGAAAAGCGGTTTTTACATCCATTTGCCAAACCTCAAGGTTCAGGTGAGCTGCTATGACCAGAAGAATTCTGATGGAGTTGAGCATTGCTACAGGAGAAAAGGTTTCATCGAAATCGATGCCCTCAATCTGAATACCCTTTCGCCCCAAGCCTGGCTTTAAAAGACAAAACCTCTCCATCTGAATCTCTCTTCCTATTGTATACCCACTTACTACCTATGGCTTCCTTGCCATCTGGTAGAGGTGTCTTTTCGTATACATCCATAGCTGTTATAGACTCAATTTCTAAGTCCATAGCGGTGTGCCATGATCTTGCATCCATTTCTTGTATCGCCTCACTGTATGTCCATGGGTCGATTATAGCTTGCTCGTTTCCTGGGACTAAATCCGAAGATTCACCCACGAACATAAATCGCTCGGGTTGACGAACAACCCTCCCACTACGACGAGGTGCTACTGGCACAATGGCAACGGTGGGTGCAGTAACTTGTGGTTCTCTATCTTGCACAACTTGCTGGATAGGTGCCACTTGTACGGTCGGTATCTCCAGTGGAACTTGACCCACTTCAATTTCTTGAAGTATTTGGTGTCGATCCCTCCCACTAGACACGACATCTCGTACTTTTAGTTTAATCGGTGACGGGATACGATCATCTTCTAGTTCTTGAAGAATGATTTCAACTTTGGATTTATGATTTTTCATATAATCCTCTTCTAAGAATAGGGCATTAGTGCTAATAATGACCTTCTGATCCTTAGGACTATAGAAATAACCACATTTTGTTCCTCTAGGATAGCCAATAAACAACCTTGCTTTAGATCTAGCCTGCAACTTGTCGCCTTCTTGTTCAAAGACACATGTCTTATGTGGGCTTGTGCCCAAACCACAACTCGAATGGGGTCTTTTATCGACTTGGATGGTACTATGTGGTTTAAACAGGCAAAGTTGCTTAACTCATCATTGAAACCACAACTTCGAATGGGGTTTAGTAATTTGGGAGGTAATTTCAAATAGTCCATGACGATGTATTTGCCATCACGATCGATGGTACTAGATTTCCACTTCCGCCTTTAAATTTTTGAATTCTCAAAGTGAAGTATAAACACACAACCGTATGTGTTTCGTAGTAAGGCATACCCCGAAATGATTCACTATAAAATTTACAAATAACGAAAAACTCACTAAATAAAGCGGAAAAGTTGATCTATGAAAACTCTATCTCTCATTGATCTAACCATTTTAGAAAAGTTAGTCAGACTCAACAACATATTTCTTCGCTTCAATGATTGCGTATCTTTCTTTGCCGCTTTGCCTGCTTTTATAGATGTTAAGAGGCCTCGATCGCAAGTAGTGGTCCACGATTGGCCCACTAGGTAGTGACTAAGTCATGTCATTGGTTGGTTGAAAGACTTGCTCTCGGAAAGTAGGAACCGAACATACTTAGTCCTCCCGATATGTAGCGATCCGCTTCGTGGTTCCCCAGCAGTGTTACCATCGCATCACGCGAAACATGTCGTAACCCCGCACACTAAGGAGAAGGCAAAACAATATACAATACATAACTCCTTGAAATCGTGAGAAGTTAACCAACTCTAACAAACTTGCCTTCTTTCACAAAACCAAGATATATACAACACATCAGACAAGATATATGAAGACTTCGAATCCCAAATATACATAGAATACACTCTGCTTACAATCTCCTCATTTATCGTAATATCATCATAACGGTTCTGTCACACATTTATCAACAATCATCAAAACAATGATACCATCACAAAGATTTCAACCATTAAAGTAGGTGCATCATATATAAAAACATGCATTCCGCAAAAATAATAAGATGTCCGAGCATCATCAACCAAAAAAAACCAAAAAACATGTTCACGAAGTTCATACGAGTTCATAAAACCAAAACCATTTCGTCGGTCTTCAACAATATCATCATTCCTAGATAGTCCATGAACTCCAAGAATTAGATCTTCAAATCATTCATGTCAATATCGATGTAGGTTTGCCATCACGATCGAGACTTTGAGAGTGTCACCATTTCTTTGGGAGAGCGTCCAAACCACATTCATCAATTCCTTTAGAAGGATTAGTCCATGGAAGATTTGGGAGCTTGTTACCTGTAAATAAGGTATTGCTTATGGTGGAGTTCTGAAAATCTTCGAAGAGTGCATCTCGTGCTCCATCAAGAAGGCCTTGTTGCTTCAACAGTTGGTATATCGATGAGGAAACGGCAAGAATCCGTGATTCGACCTTGCAAAGAATCGATACAATTTGTTCCACAATCAATTTCCGAGGTTAAAATGAATCCTTTTCCAAGCTTATATAATGTAACACCGTGGGGCATTGTAACGACGTGTTATTGGAGGACACAATCCAATTCAAGTCATGATTTTATAGAGAATGAATGAAGATATGTCGTTACCACTGACATTGATTCTTCCACTTTTCGACTCTTCCACTGTTATCTCGTCACTACCATATCAAAATCCTCAATCACATCGTTAGTCATTTCATCAATCCCATAAAAGCGTTGATATCACAGCAAGAATGTGAAAAGCGCGCCTAAAGTACACCTTACAATACTTGTTTGATGTACACTCAAGAAAGGATTTATCCATGTTTGCATACACATGTCTTATCACATTCTTAGGATAGGGATAAATAGCGAGACCATTCAAAATAGACAACGTTCTTTCAAGAATTGATAAGATTATGCAAAGGTTACCTCGTCAATCCTTCGCTCATTCAAACACTTTAGATGCTTTAATTGTTCCCATCTCTTTCACCTCCCTCGAGTAGAACTTGAAGGAGATTTTCTCTCAACTTCGACATCGAATCTGCAAAGATTGAGGATTCTCCGAGTCATGATCCCAATCTTCCTCATCGGAATACGGATATGAGGTGTTGGCGGCTTAAGGCTAACTGCCTCGTGGAGGACGGCGGTGGGGCATCCGGCTTGGTCTTAGGTTCTCGCACACTTTCCTTTTGCTTTCCTTTCTTTATCATCGTCCGTCACCTCTTTAAAAATCACCAAGTGAAATGTCATCATCACTAGAGTGTGAATCGATTGGCCATGCTCTTTTGATTTGAACCATCATCTTCTTCCAGTGTCCAAGAGTCACCGCGGGATATCAATGTTTTGATTACGATTCGGAGGATGTCTCCGTGGTCATTTTGGTAGTCACGCGGATCACCGGCTTACGGAGAAGGTTCTCGGGTGTGAGCGTCATTTTCTTTCGATTTTGAAATCACCGTGTCACCACCGAATATCAATCTGAATTGGTGGACCTGCACCTCCCACCCGTGGTTGGCGAGGTATCCGTTCGATCTCCTCGTTGGAACACTGACCTTTTCTCTTCCGGCCTCTTTAGTGGTTAGAAGGCTTGCCCTTCTCGGGATACACGACTTGAAGAGGTGTTGGCTTCAACGGTTCCAATGGAAATGCTAGAGTCCTCTCGGTGCTATTTCCGTCAGATTCGGGCTTGGCTCGTGGATCGGCTTTGGTGTCGTCGTTAACGCTCTGTTGAATTCGGGAATTTTCCAAAACTTGCAAGGCCGAGCGAGGAGAGCAGAGGTCATTGGATCCATTTCTTTTTCCGAGAGAAAATGTTAGACGTATCAAGGAGATAAAATGAAACGTTTCCACGATTTGCAATGAATAAAGCCTCGTTGATTTGATCGTGTCGGTCTTGGCGGATTTATCGGCGGGCGCAGTAAGTGGACATACATGCAGTTGATGTGATTTAAATACAAAAATATCTCTTGTAACAAACCCTAATTTAAAGGAACTAACACCACATAATACTGGTACAGTTAAATAGGAGATAAATATGGGGATTTGTTGAGACAAAATCGATCAAATAAATGTGATACCACTTAACCAATTTTACCGATATCTCTAAAAATAGGGATTTAAGGAACAAAAATTCCAAAAATTCAGGATTACTCACGGATTTTTAGGGGTATTGCACAGAATGTCATCGCAACATCTCCATAAACATAAGCTCGTTTTAATCGAATAAAAACATATAAATACGACCCATGTAAAATTCGATTGCACTATTTTTAGGCTTTGAAAGCAATCATGGTCGCATGTTTTGTAAGGTAGCATCGTCGCTGCGAACGCCGTGCCCCCCAAACTACTTTGGTGTTTTTCTGTATTACTAGATATTCTTCATCATATTGAGCTGTCTGTTCGGAGAACATGTTAGATAACAAACAACAACACAGTAAGTGTTATCAAAAGCACAGTATCACCTTCGGATATTACATTTGTGATACAAACAAATATATTCAAGCTTTATTGGCGAGAGAAAGACCAAGAGATCTCGAAGACTCATAAATCTCTCGTGATCTAGGGGCTTAGTGAAAATATCGACAATTTGGTTTCGGTTTCACATAATCTAACCTCGATTACCTCATCTTCCACCAAATCTCTTATAAAATGGTGTCGATATCTATGTGTTTTGTCTAGAATGTTGAGCAGTGGTTTTAGAGATATTGATTGCACTTATGTTATCACAATATACCAACAAACTCAGTGCTCACAATACCATAGTCGTTAAGCATTTGTTTCAACCAAAAGAGTCGTACAACAACTTCTGTACTACGTACGATTCTCGGCGAGAGATAAGGACACACAATTTTGCTTACGATTATGCCAAGACACCAAATTATTTCAAGGTAAAACAGCCCCCACTGTACTCTTCCTATCATCCGTATCCCACCCTAATCCGAATCACTAAATCCAACCAAATTAGTGTTCGTGTCTTTTGAAAAGAAAATGCAAGGTCCAAAGGTTCCGAAACATACCGATAACACGTTTGTGACCTTTAAGTGTGACATTTTAGCTTAGCTTGGTACTGGCGCACACACACACGCGAACATCAAATGCGGTCGTGTGGTCGTGAGATATAGGAGACTTCTATCATTGATCAGTAGAGTGTTGGGTCAACATCTTCCAAGATCATCTCCAGTCGGTTGTCACTTGACCCCATTGGCATTTCATATGCTTTGCTCCTTCCATTCGAATTTCTTCACCATATCCCGTGCATACTTGCTTTGGGACACGAAAATTCGTCATCCATTTGCTTGACTTGGAGACCTAAGAAATCGTTAGTTCTCCTACCATGCTCATCTCAAATTTAGACGACATAGCACCGCAAACTCATCAAGCATTTTTGTGAGGTAGATCCAACAATCATATCATCCACATAAATTTGTGTGATAAGAATGTTATCTTCGACTTCGTTTATAAACAATGTTCATCAAGATTCCTCGAACAAACCCGAAATCAATTAAGAACTTTGTTAGATGACCATACCATGCTCTCGGTGCTTGTTTAAGACCGTATAATGCTTCTTTAACTCGAAAACATGGTTGAGCTTATGTGGATCTTCAAATCCTCGGGTCATTCAACATATACCCTTCTTTTGAGTTCACCATTTAGGAACTCCTTTGACATCCATTTGATATAGCTTGATGTTCAAATAACATGCAATGGCTAGAAGCAACCTTATGGACTCGTCGTGCAACCGGTGCAAATGTATCGTCAAAGTCTATGCCGCCCACTGAGTGTATCCTGTGCGACAAGTGCGGCTTTGTTGCGATTATGACACCAAATTGCCACGATTTTTCTTGAAAATCCACTTTGTTCCGATAACATTCCTCGTCAGCGGTCTCAAACAAGATACCACACATCATTTCGAACAAATTGGTTAAGTTCATCATGCATAGCAACAACCGTAACTCATCACCCAAAGCTTCTTTTTATATTCTTAGGCTCAATTTTAGAGGCGAAGCATATAAAACACGGCATGAAGCACATATGGATGAAAAACATACCATCTCTCGGTAGTTCAATGGTGCTGTACCTCGTGTTCGAATACCATCTTGAACGTCACCTATGACTTGAGAGATTGGATGGTTCTTACGAATTCTTCCTGGAGGATCTCGTCTTTCTTGTTGTTGGACGTCAGTTTCAGCTTCATCCTCCGTGTTACTGGAACCTTCAGATGTTTGCGTCAATGTTCCAAAGGTCGTAGCCTCGGCGGTTGTGACATCGCTTTTGGCATCCTGTTGGACAGGATCTTCTATTAATTCAGCCACATCTTCATCCTGCCTTTTCCCTGCGAGATTAGCAAGATCATCAAAAACAACATTTACGGACTCTTGAATGGTCCGTAATCTCAGATTTATATATACGGTATGCTTGACTATTTAGAGAGTACCCTACGAAAATTCCTTTATCGCTCTTCTCATCAAACTTGGTGAGATACTCTCTATCATTCAAGATGTAACAAACACACCCAAACACGTGAAAATATTTGAGATTCGGTTTCCTTCCTTTCAGAATTTCATATGGTGTTTGAAGGAACACAGTCGAATGTTCGCGATTGTTGATATGACATGCGGTGTTAACGACCTACGCAAAAACGTTTGGATGCACCTTCGAGCTTAACATAACTCGTGCCATTTCTATTAGAGTTCGATTCTTGCGCTCACCACACCATTTTGGTTGAGGTGTTTTTGCGCGGAGAATTCTGGAAAATTCCCTTTTCTCACAAAATTTGTGAAAGAGATATTCTCGAACTCTTCCATGATCCGATCGAATCCTTGACACTTGAACACCAAACATGTTAAAATTCTAGCAAAGAGGATTTTAAGCGTTTCAAACGTGTCGATTTTTCTCGAAAAGAATGTCCATGTATACCTTGAGAAATCATCCACAATGACATATGTATACCTCTTGCCACCCAAGCTTTCGATCTCGACAGTCCTACTAAATCCATGTGAAGCGCTTCAAAACATCGTGTTGTACCATAATGTTGTTCGCGATGTTGTACAACGACATGGGGAACATGGGTTTGTTTTCCCTTCGACAATCACCACAGACCACCTTTCCGACACGCCGACTTGGGTAGTCCGTCATCGCTTCCATCTTGTTTAACTGTCAAGATTTCTAAAGTTAGTATGTCCTAACTTTTGATGCCATAACACACTCTCATCTATTGTGCCTTATCGCACTTTGGTTCGTCGGCCATATAACAATTATCGGATGACCTCGTCCTTTCATGAGACATGTGTTCTTACCATCATAGACCTCACAAGAATCTTTGTCAATTTAACTTGCAACTCTTCATCACATAATTGACTTATGCTTATAAGATTTGCCATTAAACCTCAGACGGCAAGACATTCTTGAGGCTAGGTAAACCTTGAACATTTAGGAGTCCTTCGCTTATGATTTTTCCTTTGGAACCACCTCCAAATGATACACTACCTCCATCATACGACTCATAGTTGGCAAGCGACACATTACCAATCATGTGACGGAACATCCGCTATCAAAATACCATGAACCCGAAATGTTAGTTTTCAATGCAAGATAAACAACATGGCATTTTATATCATCTTTCGACCCAAATTCTCTTTGAGTCGGTTCCCTGATATGGTCGTGGTTTGCGGTGTGTGACGGCGGTTCTCGGGTGCATGCATAGAAGTGTTCATATAACATGACCTAGTGCATCATCCTATGTCCATTAAAATCGGACTTCAATTTATAATGAAGGGCCTAATGTGACCGGTGTAGAGCGGTAATGACATACGTATTTTCTATGTTTTCTTCGTGTCATTTTACCCTTTTACCGGTTCACTTCTTTAACTAATGGTTTCATTAGTGGTGACAATTGTGGGAACAACATTGTTAGGAACATCGTAAAACCTAAACCAAGCAGATCTCGATTTACCCATTAACAACGCATCATCTAATTTAGACGCACTGTGTTCCACTTTCCGAACGCCTTGTGCCACTTCAAGTTGACATGTCACCTTGTTTAGTTCGACTTCCCTTCAGGTTACCAAGACTTGCTTAGCCAAAGATGCTTTCACTCGTGTTTTCTCTTGATGTGAGCTCAAGATCTCGACTTTGTCCTTTCCATTTTCAAGTAGCTCGTCAGATAGCTTTTTCAACTCTTGTACTATGGCGATAGAGTCTTCATCGTAATCGCCTCACAATCTGTATCATTCACAAGAGCATTTAAGCAAAACAAACTTGAATAATAGTCGAGACCATACCGCTTTGATAATCGGATCAAAACCGATCGCATCTCCCTCGTCGTCGACAATGTTTTGGCAATCGCGACATGAGTCTTTGTAACTTGATCTTGGCTTGGCGTCATTGTCATTATTTACCCTTCAAGAATTCACCGTCATCACTCCATGATACCCAGATGACTTTCCTCTCTTCTTAGCGTGTTCGCACATTGGTTTGCATAATGTCCATACCCTTGCATTCACGGCATTGGATACTATCAATGTTGGGATAATCATACCTAAACGTGTCCGAGGAAAAGACTTCTCACTTGGTCTTGGTGGAGTGAAGCTTTGAGGTTTTGAAGACGGATATTCTACCATTCGATGGCTTTGATCCATAGGCCGGCTTGAGCTTTCTCCTTGTTCATCTTCCTTACCATAGTGTTGAATTTCACGGTGATTAGAGCAACATCATCGCCACTTTGATCTCCTGCGACTCTTCTTCATCATCCAACTCGATTATCTCCCGCGATGTTCCAATTGGATGTTGCGCCAAAGCGATGAAGGCAACAATGGCTTTTATTGATTGCACCTTTCTCCTCCGATTCATCTCAGATGTCTTGAGTGAATTCATGAGATCCATGAACTCAATGGTCGCAACCGTTTGAGATGTTTCAATAGCCGTGATCTTCATCTCAAATCTTGCGGGTAAGGTTCAAGAGCTTGGACACAAAGAACTTGTTACTTATCGCATCACCAAGATCTTGACACTCATTGGCAATATCCAATATCCTCTTGGTGTAGTCGTTGATGTTCTCTTATTCTCCCATCTTCATATTCTCGAATTTGGAAGTGAGAATGCGAAGTCGAGACTCCTTTATGCTTGTATCACCCTCGCACAATGCCGTTGAAGAACATCCCATGCATCTTTTCAGACGCTACCGTTCTTGATCAATTTGAACATTATCATGTCCACGGATGCGTAAATGGCATTGAGGGCCTTCTCGTTGAAGTTTGCATCGTCAACTTGATCTCGTGTCCACTGTGCAGACGGTGTTGGGGTAACATCATACGGACATCGGTGGTCTTTGGGACTGACCATCCGTTCTCCACAGATCGCCATGCTTTGACATCAATGGACTTGATGTATGAGCTAATCGTCTCCAAGATGAATAATTTGATCCATCCAAAATTGGTGGTCGATAATACCTTAATTATTTGAATCCATGGCGAAATTAGCGAAGATACCTACCTGGGATCTCACTCGATGTATCGAGTGTAAGCTCGATACCAATTGAAAGTGTTGCTTCGGCAAACACACAACTCATTATGTAGACAGATTATCCACACACGTAGTAAAGCAAATGAATTAAAACTTGAAGAATCTTGAAGAAACTTTTCTCTGATTATAATGATAATCAGATGCAATACGGCGAAATGATTCACTATAAAATTTACAAATAACGTTATAAAAACTCACTACTTTACCACAAGATAAAGTCGGAAAGTTGAGTACTAAAACTATCTATCGAGATCTATGAAAAGCTAAGAAGCTATCTCTCAAGATATATGAAAATACTAAAGATTTCCTCACAACACTCGTGTACTAAAAGGACAACCTTCTAACACCATTAGAAGTTAAAACACTTCGTGTGATATTGGAAATGTTATGAAAACAGACTCAACAACATAAGCAGATCTCCGCATTCTTCTTGATGATTGCGATCTTTCTTTGTCGCTTTGCCTCGCTTTTATAGATGTTAAGAGGCCTCGATTGCAAGTAGTGGTCCACGATTTGCCCACTAGGTAGTGACTAAGTCATGTCGGTTGGTTGAAAGATTTGCTCACGGAAAGTAGGAACCGAACTGCACTTAGTCCTCACGATATGTAGCGATCTGTTTACGTGTTCCCAACAGGTTACCATCGCATCACGCGAAACATGTAAGTAACCTACACACTAAGGGAGAAAAACAGCAAAACAATATACAATACATAACTCCTCGAAATCGTGAGAGTTAGTCAAGTTAACCAACTCTAACACAAAGTATTCAGACTTGCGGTGAAGCGGTATATGTATCCGCACTTGAGTAATCGTCAATGAAAGTGGCAAAATACTGTATTCTCCACGAGCTTGTGTGGACATAGGTCCACACGCATCGAATGGACTAGCTCCAATACTTCTTTGGCTCTATAACCCTTCGCTTTGAAAGGTCTGGTCGACATCTTTCCTTCTATACAGGATTCGCAGACTGGGAACGGAGTAACCGTAATATCTCTCAACGTTCCATTCTGAGCCAGTCTTTGGATCCTATTTAGATTGATGTGACCTAATCTAAGATGCCAAAGAAATGTGGTGTCATCTTACGAAGAAAACTTCCTCTTCTTTAGGTTTGATGTAGATGCAACATAATTAAAGGTATTATGCTTGGCAGAAATAGTATAAAGCGAATTATATAAAGAGCACCACAGATAACTTCGTTATTTCTTATGATAGAAACACCACTATAAAAAACAACCGAATATCCATGAATAAATAGTTTCGAAACCGAAATAAGGTTCCGCCGAAACTCCGCACATATAAAATGTCTTTTAATACTAAAACAGTTCTATCAAAACATAAGAAAACATCTCTGACTGCAACGGCCTCGACTTTCGCCGCGTTGCCCATGGATATTGTTTTCTCGCCATCATGCAGCTCTCTTGTCCGCAGGAACCCCTACAAAGTATAACAAACATGATCATTCACACCCGTATCTACTACCCATGAATGAGTAGAACAAGTCGCTAAACATATTTCTATTATTAAAGCAAATGGCGTACCTTGAGCCTTGAGTATAGGGCACTTGGCCTTCCAATGCCCAGTCTTGCCGCAGTTGAAGCACTTGCCCCTCTCCTTTAGCTTTTTCAAGCCTCCGGTGGCAACCATGTTCTTGCTTCCACTGCTCCCACTGGTTCCTTTGCCTCTACCATCTTTGGTACCCCTTTTTCTTCTTCCATTTTCAACGGAAAATTTGGGCCCTTAGATGTGCTAGCAAGGGCATGTGCTCCTTTTCCCATGACACCTTCCGCGGCCACGAGATCAATTTAGCAACTGACTAAGTGTATACTCGGTCTTGCTCATGATCGCGTTCACAAAAGTTCTCAAAAGACTTGGGCGGTGTGTTGACGATGATATCGACCTTGGCCGCCGTCAATACCTCCTCCCAACCGATCAAGACTATCCATGAGATGAGTCGTGTGGGAGACATGTTCATGGATCGAACTTCCTTCTTCCATCCTACACGCCAAGATTTCTCTCATTGTGTGGGCGGATCGTCCGATCCGATCGCCCAAACTTACTCTCGAGACTTGACCATATTTCGATCAGCGTCTACCATCGTCGATGTTGCGGTGCAAGCCTTTGGACATCGTAGTCATCATATAGCACTTAGCCATATTATTTGACTTATGCCAAAGTCTTCTTGACTCTCGCTGCTCATTCGTCGATGCGTCAGTAAGGGCATCGGGTTTGGGAGTAGTGAGAACAAACATGTGTTCTTCAGCTATAAGAACATATTCCATGTTTCGCTTCCACTCGATAAAATTTGGACCGGATAGAGGATTTTGTGCGAGCATATTGATAATCTGTAAGAGACATATCCGAAAAGTAATGTAAACACATAAGCATACGATCGCACATAATTCAGAACAACAATATTGTAACCTTTGATAAAACAATATTAATTGTAACCTCCAATTGCCCAAGGAATCCCACATGCAAGCAGCGTGTGGGCGTTTACATGAATCCTTCGACCGGACTAAAATATACCTTTTAGTCGTTTAATTTCAATCCATGTCAACTTATCCTTATGACAAATGAAATTAATGATTGGACCTTACTAGACCACATCAATATCACAAGAAGGGACTTCGCGGGAAGTTGTACTTGAGGTGATGTCTAAGCAATGACCACAATTTTAACAGCAGAAAATGAATTCTTAGAATTAGCATACTCACTAGGACCATACCGCTTCCAATCCAAATTCCTTTGTTATCTCATTTTAAATCTATCTCTAGAGAACTTATGAAAATCGCATATGCAAGCCACGCGTGTGGACGTTTACACATGAAACTCCCACTTCCCAATAGATTAAAATGTTTTATTTAGAAATCTCATCTAACAAACTTATGACAAATAGTGCAAGCAAGCCACGTGTGTGGAAGTTTACTCACAGTGCATATCACTTTGTTTAGAGATCAAAAAGTGGAGGTCTTGATATTTTAATTTAAAAATTAATATGTCGGGTTTCTTGCTTAGTCTTTTGTTTCAAAAGGTTTGTCCATGCAGATCACATAATCCTAGCATGTTTTCTGTAGAACTCAACATGTAAAACATGCTCGCAGAATTCTAAAATATGCTTGAAAAACGTGATAAACATAGCATGCTTACTATGCGCATCCAATCACGAAAACACACAACATGTTTATATACGTAATTAAACATACATAGCATGCTTCTGCATGATTTAAACATCCATGATATGCTTTGAACGATAAAAATAAAATAAAATCGTTCATCGCGCCCACTCGTGGATCTCAGATTTCGCCAAATTTATTACATAAATTTGCAAGTCTGATCTTCAAAATCTCGAACAGACCTCGCGTGCACGACAGGCACGCATCGGATTCGCCAAAGCGGATTTGGGCCAAAAATTAAAACGGACCAAAGCAATGGATCGGGCGGATCGGTCAAAATATGGAACCGGTCAAAATACAGTGTCGGGCGAAACGGGCGGGTCGGCCAAGTGGATGTGACTGCGCGTTGAGGCGCGACCCAGCGTGCCCGCCGTACTCCGCCGCCCTACTCGCACTCGTCCGTGCGATCCGCCGAGACCTGGCCGACCTTCGAGCGCACACGGTGAGAGAGGTCAGAGTCGTCTCGCACGCAGTGCCGGCGTCTGCATAGAAAACCCACGCGACGACTCGCCCATCTCCCGGTGCCGCCGAAGGCCGCCGAGGATTCCGCGTGAGAATCACGCGCCTGCGTCGCCCAGTGCGGCCGAGGAATTGCCACCGAGGACGCTGCGTGCATGCGATGATGCGATGCACGTGAAAAGTGCTACCGCACGCGACCTACCGAGGTCGCCGAGATGCGCGGTGGCGCCGCCGAGGCGCACGACCCGCCGAGGCACGCCGAGGCTCCCGCATGATAAACGCGCCCAGCCGCAGCCTCGCGCCCGCGACGCCTTCCGAGAATGCCGAGACGCTACCGGTGCCGCCGAGAACCCACGCCCGCCGCCGATGCCGCCGCCTGCTCGCGCCTGTCGCCGAGAAGACGCGCGCACGCTGTCGAGCGGTGCGCTATGAGCGCTGAGCATTTCCGCGTGCCGTCGCTCGCACACCCTCGACCGTGCGTCCGGTTTTCCGGTAGCCTCCCGTTGCGCCATGCGACGGGACTCCGTGTCTCGTTCTTCGTGTTCTTCGCTTCGTTCCTCTTTTACATATTTGATTTACAAGAAAAATTCTAATCTAACCACGGATTTTCTCGTGTTGAAAAACAAAATCTGACAAAAAATAAAACGAGCCACGATGAACGACTGATCCATAATTAATTAATTGCGCACGTAATAATCAAACGTGAATTAATCCAACAGAGCCAAGATACTGATCCCAGGCTCTGATACCAACTGTAGGGAAATATGATTTTAACCCTCTC
Source organism: Salvia rosmarinus (assembly GCA_036937905.1). Lineage (NCBI taxonomy): Eukaryota > Viridiplantae > Streptophyta > Magnoliopsida > Lamiales > Lamiaceae > Salvia > Salvia rosmarinus. The sequence goes on from JAODLM010000468.1 coordinate 37,311, forward strand.
CCGAGGATCTATCTTGGATGTTTAATTCACCATACATTAATTATATCTCTAGCATGCACCTATATAATTAATTGCAACACGTTGGTGTTTTCTCGTGTTTATTTGCGAAATTCGTCGGGCAAGAATGAATCAAGACTCGTGCTTTGATCTTCTAGACTGTGTCCCGATTGCCTAAACTCCAATGTCGAGTGAGGACAGTCTATGGAGAGTGCTACAGAAATTCACCTTCTTCCTTACCCTAGAGATTTCGAAAATCCTCACTATGAATAGTAAATTTCAAAATTTGTTTCTCTTGAATTAGGGTTTGATTTTCTTTCACTTTATATTTATAATGCAACCCTAAATCCTTTCAAGATAGGATTTCTGCATATCTAATAAATATAATAATATCTCTTAAGATAGATAGGATCAAAACAGAGTCCCAGTGGGACTCTAAAGGAGGGGGGACGAAAATCTCCAAGCCAGGGCATGATGGGCCGGCCAGGGATCAAATCTGAGGAATAAAATGGGCCTCAAATAAATTAACTATCTTATGTTCATTGAAACATAAATTAATTCATAAACATTTATTCATGCCACTAGAGAATAAATGCTGACTTACCCCATTATTTCCAAAGTTGAGTCGGGCTCGCACTTAGACTTAACGAATCCCCGTATTTAAGATATCATGACGTCCATTAATTATTTACTGATTACGATCGCTTAAAATAATTAATATCTTTAATTCTTAAGTAGTACCACTCAATCTTACTATTGTACTTGAGATAACTCAACTTGCGAGGTTTAGTACAATAAACCTTTGAGCTCCATAAGGGACGTCATCATCCTAAACGGATACTGGTGACTCGACACGGTAACTATCATGACATACAAGATCGCCACCACCCAAGATGTAGAGAATCTTGGGTTATCTTATGTAACCTCATCCATAACAAGTCAAAGTGATGGTCAAGAACTCATACTCACCTAATACCTTATCGATGTTTAGATCAACGATAGTCTCCGAGATCTAGGTTCTTCGCGATGGTCGGATAGAAGAACTCATCTCATCGTGATCAATCAATACGTCGAGACGCATCAAAGATAGACAAGCAACCAAGTCAAGTAACTTTATCTATATCTGCACTTACTATACCGACAACTCGTCCTCAAGTTGTCTCGGTGTGATTCTTTTATATCTCATTGTTTCGACCAATCATACAAACTTCGTGATCTACAACACATCGTATGATCTAGTTTATATATGAGATAAAGGGACATACATACGCAATCAAGTAAACAATTCAGATAGGAGATTGTAATAGTGGTAACGAGAAACATCAGATCTGTTTCAACCATGGCTGCCCAAAGATATAAATCCAACATCTTATGCACAACAAATTCCTTCCACGTTGATGTGAAATGGTTTAGATATTTAGAGATAGAGTAAAGAATATAGAGAAAATGTCATCAAAGAAGGATAATTGTTCGTTCATAAGCATTAATTTAGGGGGGCAGGTAGTTGGGGTGGGGTATGCGGGCGAAGGGTAGTTGGGGTGGGGTATGCCTTTTTTGAATTACATCAATTTTAATTTGGAATCTACCGAAAATTGGAGGGATTTGTAAAAATTAAATATGAGCCGTTAGATTAGGTGGAATGTAAGGTATATATTAATTATTAGTTCTCATCTTAGGGATGATTCCTCCTATAACGAACCCATATATATATACACCTCAAGTTATTGGCCATAAAACTACTCACTAACCAACGTGACAGAAAATTAACCATTAGTGATTACGTGACATGTCTTAATAACCTTCATGAAAACATTAAGCTAAAACCATATTAATCTCCGGTCGTTGAGATTTGACTGGAAATAGAGTGACATTTGGTTCTTTAAGGAGGAAATGTTTAAATATCAATTTTTATGTCTTACATTTCATGATCTTTTAGATAATATCACAACCTGAATATATTTTTGGATAAAAGTCATAAAATATTAAGACACAAAATGATATTTACCCTGGAGAAATCTATCACATAGTTACGCAAATCCTAAATAAATTTCCCATAGAATTTAGTAAAATGGGTTGAAAAGTCGATAAGCACTTTTTTGTGATGGAAAACAGTGGAAATTAAAGTTGTACGAAATGCTTAATTTCAAATTTGAAAAGGGTCAAATTATATCTACTGCCTGAAATAACATGGCAAAGTTAATTTATCTAAATTAATTTGTAATCTTATACGAATTTTAAGATGTTACAATCACAAAATCGGTTTTTAATTTTTATAATTATAACATTTCCATAGTTAAATGTGTCAGATATGTATACTGTTACATAAGAGCGAAGTCCACCGAAATCACCTTTACTAGCGGTTGTAATGTTCCGTAGTCAAACCAAAAAATAAAAAATAAAAAATAAAAATGGTCCGGTGATCACATATTCACATGCCAGCGCTTTAACTTTAACTTACTCCATTTGCAGTCAATTTTATTATTTTCGCTAGATTAATAAATACCTTCTCGGTTGGGTGGTCCTTTGTCAATTGGCCTAGCAGCCAACTGACCACATCTCTTAAATCTAACAACATTTTATTTTGGACATTACCAGTTGTCAGTTGATAATATATACGGGTGAAGAAGAATAGTTGGCCACGCTAAAATTAATCAGCAGATTTTTTAGACTGCAGGCGAAATTGAGGGCGGGGAGCGACGACGACAGTCATTCAGCCTCGAGCAAAGCATTACGATGAATAGTGAAGGTGAAGAATCGTTGCTGAATGCTATAGATCTTTGAGATTTTAACTTTCTAGAAACTTTAAAAATCTCACATTTTCAGTCGAAGAATCATCGCTGAATGCTGGAAATGATATTTCAATTCATATACCAGTAGATGCAACACCAACAGCGACTAAAGCGAAGGACGATCTGTCCGCAAAATTAGGTCATTTCTTTTCTCCAAAATTATACTATGAAAATATTAATATGTTTTAAAGCAAAAACTTAGTCTCCCAATGTGTATCGGAAATAAACAAGTTGTACCATATCTTTTTTTTCCCAATTCATATACCAGGAGATGCAACATCAACAGCGACTAAGAGGGTGTTTGACTGAGCTTATAAGCTCCCAAAACAAATTTTATGTTCATTTTTCGTTTTAAAAACGAACATTATGTTGTTTTGAGTAGATTATAAGCTCAGCAAACACTCTCTAAAGCGAAGGACGACCAGCCCGCAAAATTAGGTCATTTCTTTTTTTCCAAAATATACTCTGAAAATATTAATATGTTTGAAAGCAAGAACTTAGTCTCCAAATGTGTATTGGAGATAAAAAAAATTCTACCACATCTTTTTTTTTCCAATTCATATACCAGGAGATGCAACACCAACAACGACTAAAGTGAAGGACAATCAGCCCGCAAAATTAGGTCATTTCTTTTCTCCAAAAATATACTCTGAAAATATTAATATGTTTGAAAGCAAGAACTTAATCTCCAAATGTGTATCGGAAATAAACAAGTTCTATCGTATTTTTTTTTGTCTATTAAATATAGAAATTTAAAAGTCACGTTACAGTAGACTTGAACCCGATAACTTTAACTCGGGCATTAACCACTATTCCACTAAGCCAACACAATGACACAATTCTACCATATCTTTTGACACTTCTAATAGTAAATTAAGTAGATTTTCATAATTGGATGCTGACTATTAATTGGGTTTTGGCAATTCTCGGCTCAAAATAGTATCTTTTTTTTATAATTGTTAAAATTTAGAAATTTTAAATTTCAAAATTATTATCGGTTGCTATCTTTTTAATTTGTACACTTCTTTTTCATTCTGGGGTATGAATATAGATTTAGGATTTATTACGGGCTTATGATGGTAACAAGAAAATCAAGATTTATAAAGTAATACTCTTTACATTGACACTTAATAATTTAATTATTATGTTAATTATTTTAATTTTGAAACTATTATTGATTGATTGATTTAATAGAATTTGTGTAATTTTTATTTTTGTTTATTCATTGGGTCACGTTTATTTTGTTTCAAATAAAGTAAATATGTGTGTCTAATAAACGAAAATTTGTTGTCAAATAAAAAAATTGAGAGATTTTTTTTAAAGAATAGCTTCAATAGAATTCCAAATAAAGTCAATTTTTGAAGCTATATATTATGTGTGATATTTTTAGTTTCTCAAGTGCAGCTTCTAAGTCAATTATTCATAAATTCCGCTTATTCATTATTATATATTGTAGGGGAATTTTTAGGTAAATTTGTTCAAATTTTTTCCAAAAAAATTATGTTTATTTTTCAAGAAATATAGCTATCTTCATATATATGCAATAATTTTTATATTTAATACATATTTCGAAAAATACTAAAAAATATTTCTACTAATTCTTTTAATGATTTGGTTTGATGTCTTAATTTATGTGCGAATTATTTGTCTAATTTACGTAAGAGTTGGTATTTATTATATTTTATTTAAATTATTATAGTTTTAATTAGGAAAAATAATTTGGGCCCCTCTAGTTCAAAATCCTAGCTTCGTCAATGCCCCTCTTTGCATCTTTTGTTGAAATAATACAATCTTGATAAACATATTGTAATTAAATGTGTATAATTGTCTTAAGCTAATTCAATTACTAGTGATCCAATAAGGTAATAGTTTTCATTTTAAAGGACATCATATGTCATGGAAATATACTGTATCGAAGTATAAAGAGATTTACAATTTGTTAGAGGTAATTAGAGTTGAGTAAATTCAAATCTAAATCGCAAATCAAACCAAATCGAAATTGGCGGTTTGATCGATTTTTTAATCAAATCGGTTCAGTTCGGTTTGGTGCAATAAAACCAAGCTAAACTCTGTTCGGTTCAGTTTTAACCGAAATAATTCATATAAAACCGAACCCGACCGAGTAATTTTTTAAAAAAAGTAAGAGTATGTTTGATACGTACTAGGGATTCACTTTGATTTAGGCTCTCTCGACAATTAAATTGATTTGAAAATACGTGTTGACAATTGAGGAATAGTATAATAATTAATGCACAATTATTATGTAGAAGCAGACATTTTCTCTTATGCAAAACAAAAATCGCCATCGAAATCCATATAAATATAATTCTTATGTTAGGATATGTATATCCTTTCCTTTTACTAATTACCAATTACAAATATAGTTAATTGGTAGTAAATCATCACGTTATAGTAATAAAGATAACTATATTTTCAAATAATTGTAACTCTAGCCTGATTTTTAAACCTCGCCAATTAGCTACATATTGCTAAATAAATCATTAATCGGAAATACTAGTGATATTAAGTTTTTTCGATTATGAAATTGTTATAAGTATCATTGTAGTTTAGTTTAAAATTATGAATTTAAATTTGCAATTAGCTTATTATATTTTCTTCGGTTTTAACCAAACTAGACAAAACCGAACCGAAAATTTTCGGTTTGATTTGGTTCTATTTGCGTGAGTAATTCGGTTTGTTCGATTTGAATTTGTAAAGTTAGTTCGGATTCGGTTTTTTTTATTCAGTTCGGTTTATGATCGAACCGCCCAAATGCTCACCCCTAGGAGGATCATTTGCAAATTAGCAGAATAATAACTAGGATTTGACCACTACACATAACTTATGTATGGTCCTCAAGCATGGCTCCACTAACTTCACACCACAAGAACTTGCTCTCCATTGTTAGAGTTCTCTAAGGAAACCTAAGGGAGAGGATAGGCATTGCACTTTGACAGTGCCGCAAGGAAGGCAATGAGGGTAGAGGCGACGGCGCTGCGAGACTATTGCATGGGGGTTGTCAATTTGTCGTTTTAATTTCTTTTTAGTTTTGATTTTGATTTTTTTATTAAAGACAAATTTGGATATTTACCTTAAAAATGAGTAGTATTTATATGTTCATGGTATATTTTGTCTTTGCCTATCCAAAATAGGTACTAGGTAGTTTGCACAATTATCTTCAATAATTTTATTTGTAAATTCAATATCTTTTATTAGTGAGATGGATTGAGATAACAATGCATAATATAGTTTCAGTAAAATTGTAAATACTATTAAGTAAATAAGATGGTATATATCGATCAAAGTTGTTAGCATTAACAATAAATGAATAGTTGTACAGAGAATGCTCGATCAATGTATGAAGCTGCGATTGAAGGCAATTGGAAAGCAGCCGAAAAGCTTTTGAGAAAAGATATGGATTTAGGGAGGGAAAAGATAACGGACGATGGCGATACAGCTCTTCATTTGGCTGTTTCGAGGAAGCACACTAAGTTTGTACGCAAACTAATTGCAATGGTGGGATGGGAGATGGTAGGGTTGCACGACGGAAAGGGCAACATAGCATGCCATTATGCGGTAATGGATGGTAATGTCGAACTTGTTGGTGTATTGACGGACGCAAATCCATTCATCACAAATTTAAAAAGCAGGTACGAGACGACAACCTTCATGCTTGCGGTTATCTATGGAAACTCAGAAATGGTCTCGTTTCTTCTGAGGGATATTGAGATTGAAAACTTAGCGGAAGTACAATGGTTCGACCTTTTGGTATTGACTATACGCAGCAGAATGCTTGGTACGACGGTACTATCTCATCTTCCCCCTTCTCACTATTTAAGTATTTATACTATTATATACATATCATATTTTGCAGGTTTGGCTATTGAAATAGTGGTAAAGAAAGGATATCTCGAGGAAACGCAGGTTCATAATAATCGAACAGCTCTGCATGTCTTGGCTCAGCTGGATATCTCATCAGGCAATCACTAACATTCAAATTGCTTCATCACTGATTGCGTCAACAACAAGAATTTCATTAATATTGACAAAAACTTGTGTGCATCACAACTCTACTTTACTTGCATTCAAAAAGATTCATTAATCTCCAATTAGAATTTAATGATCATAATTAGAGCTTAAATAATGCGGATTCTCCGGATGTACCAAAGTGTGTCTCTTATATTATCACTTTTTTTTTACTAATTAAACATAAAAATTTCCACCCTATTTCAACAGTATCTTATTAATCGTCTCTGTCATAACTTGAGGTCGCTGTTGATTTATCTTATTGTGGAAACCAGGAGAGACAAGCCAAACTTACTTTGATTCGTTGGCTAAAAAACTCTGGGAAAATATTCAAAGGTTGAAAAGCGATAGAGTGCTTGAGCTTATGAAAAAACCTCCAATTCTACAAGATGCAGCTAGAGCAGGCAACCTGAATCTTATAAGATGATTACTGTTGATTACCCTGATCTTTTATCAAACATCCACGAATATGAAGATTATATCTTTACCATCATTCTTATGCATCGAAAAAAGAACATGCTTGAACTCGTCAAGGAAGCAATATATGCTACAAATTCCAATGAATTCTTAGAAGACGGAAGTGGTCATAACCTTTTGCATTTAGCTGCGATGTCAAGAACACGAAAGGGAGTGGAGATTTTTACCGAGCAAGATGTTCAACTGGAAACAGAGTTTGCCTGGTTCAAGGTGCGAACTGTGAAAATTTCTTTGTTGTTAGCTTTGTTTTGATGGACTATGATTACATGCAGGACGCGGTGGCAGTTCTACCACCTATTTATGTGGAGATGAGAAACAATGATGGGTATACACCTATACAACTATTCTGGAATGAGCATGCAAAACTGTTAGCAGTAGCCAAAGAAAATATGAAGAAAACCGCAGAATCTTGCATGCTAATCTCAACAATTGTTCTGACGTTGGTGTTCGCTGCTGCGTTTGCTCCCCCAGGAGGATTCAATCAGACTACAGGGATTCCCGAACTCTTGAAGGAGAAATGGTTCGTAATTTTCATCATATGCCAAGCCTTGGCCTTGTCTACCTCAGCCTTTAGCATCATACGTTTTTGGTCCATCATTTCATTCGACCATGAAAAAGAAAAGTTTTTTGCGGCAAAGCGTTCCTTGAGACTTACAATGTGCGTTCTCTTGCTCTCCGTGTTGTTTGTCATCTCTTCTTTCTTGTCAGCCTTTTTTCTGGTGTTCGTACAAGAGAGGAAAGTGCTCCTTCTAGCAGTTATGCTTCCGCTTTATTTGGTGCTCGTCGGCCTAATTATCTATGAGATTGTTAAGGTATCAATGCGGAAGACCTAATATGAGACGTGGGTCGTCAGATTTATTTTCCTTAAAGCATTAGGACTCTAGACTAATTAAAGGTTGTATTCCTGTAAAAGTTAATCAGTCAATTAATAATATTCATATACTTTGAGAATTCTAGGGTCTTAGTTTTATTTATGAGGATTGAGGCCTTTTACGAGCTTATATCGTGAATTATAGTGATGTTTCTCAAGCAAATTCATTTCATTGGTGTTTTCATTGAGAGATTTTGAATCAAGGTCTCTTTTCTTTCTTTTTCTTTCCTTTTTATGAGGTAAAAGCAATGATCTCTTTTGAAGGTATCAAATTTGTACCCCTTAAAGAGACATTGAAATTGTCTTGTTTCTTTTCGTATTCTCATTAGTAACAAGGGTGGATTCAATAATGGGTGGGTTAAAAAATAATTATTCAGTGCATTAAATTTCATAAATACAAAAATATTTCTATTTTTTATAATTAAGTGGTGTCCTGTGAGATTTCAAAATATAAAACTAATGAATAGTTGAGTCTATATCTATATCTAACAAAATCTCTTTCAATATAAAGTACTAGCAAATTTTCAAATAAACCATCCTTTATATTGTTACGAAGTATCATTTGTTGGATTTGTATACTGGAAGCAGATTGGTTGAGCTTGTATACAATGTTTCATGTTACCACTATTATAATCTCATATCTGAATTGTTTACTTGATTGTACATGTATGTCCCTTTATCTCATATATAAGTTAGATAATATAGTGTGTAGAAGATCACAGAAGTTTGTATGGTTGGTTAAGCTTAATGAGATATAAAAAAGATCACAGCTGAGATAACTTGAGGACGAGTTGTCGGTATAGGCTGCGGTATAGATAAGAAGTGACTTGACTTGGTTGCTTGTGAGATGAGTTCTTCTATCTGATCGTCATGATTAACCTAGATCTAAGTGACTTTACGTCGATCTAAACCTCGATAAGGTTTTAGGTGAGTATGAGTTGCTGACCATCACTTTGACTTGTTATGGGTGGGGGTTACATGAGATAACCCAATATTCTCCGCATCTTGGGTGGTGGCAGTGCTTGTATGTCATGCTAGTAACCTGTATCGAGTCACCATATCCATTTAGGATGATGACGTCCCCTTAAGGAGCTCAAAAGATTTATTGTATTAAACCCTGCAGGTTGAGTTATCTCAAGTACAATAATAAAGTTGAGTGGTACTACTTAAAGAAATTAAAAAGATTAATTATTTTAAGCAGCCAGAACACTATAAATAATTAATGGACGTGCGATATCTTAAATACGGGGATTCGTAAAGTCTAAGTGAAAGCCCGACTCAACTTCAGTAATAAAGGGGTAAGTCAGCATTTATTCTCTAGTGGCATGAATGAATGATTACGAATTAATTTATATTCTGGGCTGAATATAAGATAATTAATTCATTTGAGGATCATCTTTATTCCATATATTTGATTCATGTGCTAGGCCATTAAGGTCTGGTGCTCCTTAGAATTTCGTCCCACATAGTAGAGTCCCACTGGGACTATGTTCTGATTCTCATATATCTAGATAGATTATATCTATATCATTAGATATCAAATGATATTATTCTTGATATGGTGTATCTTAAAAGATAAGATTGTATTTATTAGATATGTAGAGATCCTATCCTATTAGGATTCTATGGATGCATTATAAATACAAGGTGAGAGAAAATCAGAATTAACTATTCCATTGTAGAGATTTTCGAAAATCTCAGTATTGTGGACGAAGGCGAAATTTGCAGTATTCTCCATAAATTGCTCTCACTCAGCATTGGAGTTTTGACAAACGAGATACAGTCCAGAAGATCAAAGCACGAGTCTTGATCCTCCTTTTATCTGATAAATTCGTAGGTAAATACGAGAAAACACCAACGTGTTGCAATGAATTATATAGGTGCATGGTAGGTATATAATAAATGTATGGTGAATTAAACATCCAAGCTAGATCATCGGGAGAAGGTAAAATTAGATTTTTCTACAATTGGTATCAGAGCCTGGGATCAGTATCTTGGCTCTGTTGGATTAATTCATGTTTGACACAATTAATTAATTGTGGATCGGTCGTTCATCGTGGCTCTAATGTTTGGTTTTTTGTCGGATTTCATTTTTCACCACGAGAAAATCCGTGGTTAGATTACGATTTATTTTTTGTAAATCAAATCTATAAAAACAAAGAACGAAGATGAAGAACACGAAGAACGAGATGAGACAATGGAGTCTCATCGCACGGCACGACGGGAGGCACGCCAAAACTAGTGCACGATAAGGTTCGACGTGGAGCACCATCGCGCGAGGTGCGCGATGCGCGTGGACCCATCGGCAGCTCGCGTGCGAGTGTTCTTGGCGCGTGGATCGGACGGCGGTAGCCGCGCGAAGGAGAAAGGTCTTAGCAGCTAGGCGACGGGCGACGTTTCAGACGGATACCTCGGCATGCCTCGGTGACGATGTGTGCGGACATCGGCAGGCACGCGGACGGCTGGGTGAGGCTGGGTGAATGCGCACAACGGGATACGTATTCTGCTTGCAGACCCGTATACGTACGCTCAGAAGCTCACCCGATAATGCTCGGTATTTAGGCAGCAGGTTCTCGGCTAGGAGACGCTCGACGGTTCGGTAGCTAGGCACACGTTTCCGTACAGAAGCTCGGAAGTAGCACGTCGACGCGAGGCGAGACATGGGTGGTAGGGCGACGGTGCGATGGTAGGCGACGGGTGTACAACGCGCGCGATGGGATTTTCCCTAGCGCCTAAGCCCATGCACGTGGCCAGCCCTCCTGGGCCGATCCGGTCCATTTCAGGCCCAAACTAGTTGTTTGACCTATATCTAGTTTTTCGACCCGACCCGACCCGACCCAATTCACTGTTCTGACCTAATTTTTGATTTTTCGGCCCAAATTCATGGAGATGTTTCAGAAAGTCAACATCAATATACCCATCCTAGATGCACTCAGAGACATGCCCGGTATATCAAATTCCTCAAAGAGGCTGTAGCGAGCAAGAAGAAGCTGGGAAAATTTGTGACAATCAACCTCTCTGAAGAATGCAGTGCAATCATACAGAGGAAGTTGCCACTCAAACAAAAGATCCTGGGAGTTTCACTCTGGTGGGTCAGATTGGAGAGCATACATTTCCCAACGTATTGTGCGATTTGGAAGCAAGCATTAATCTGATGCCTCTATCTATTTTCAACCGTCTGAAGATTGGAAAGATGAACCCGACTACCATTTCATTATTGATGGCTAACAGATCAGTTTCTTATCCTAAGGGAGTGGTTGAAGATGTATTGATAAGAATTCAGGACTTTGTGTTTCCAGCTGATTTTGTGATATTGGATATACATGAGGATAAAAATCAACCATTAATCTTGGGTCGACATTTTCTAGCTCTTGGTCGAGCTTTAATTGATGTGCATGATGGTGATCTCACTTTCCGTGTGAACAAAGAGGAACTAAAAATTTCGATCTATGTTGCCATCAAGAGACATGATAGCTCAGATTATGAGGATTGTTGCTCCATCACCACACACACACCCTTTGAACTACCCACATAAGATATTCTTGAACATTGCATTAAAAACTCGGTTTTCTCTTATGCAGATGTAGATGAAGCTTATGATGAAATTCTAAAATATTTTTCTGTGTTTGATATCACTCCCACATCTAGACCAGTCTCATACTTGGATATCAATCGACCAGTTGATGGGGGTTCTACAAGGAAAAGTTCATCGGAGGAGTAGAATGCATCTTGGTGGATGGAAGCCATGCCGACAACCACCAATGATTCCAAAGTGGTGATCAAGTTCTTGCACAATCATATTCCGACTCGGTATGGAACCCTGAATGTTTTGCTCAGTGATGGGGGGGCCACTTCAAAAATCAGTGGTTGTAAGGTAATAATCTAGCTAAAGACGTTAAATTAAGCACTTGTTGGGAGGTAACCTAATGTTTTAGTTTTGTTTTGTTTGGTTTTGTTCTGTTTTTGGGCTTTTGCTTTGTTTTATTTCCTTTAGGTGTTGAGTTAAACATAAGAGTAGCCAATGATGAGAATTGTTTTTATTATAAAAATTTGTTTGCAACTGAATTTTGTGAAATGAAGCATGTTATGATTATAGTAATTATTGAGCCTTTGAGAATTTGATCACATGTTTGAAACCTGTGAGACTTGATCTTTTAACTGTTATATTATTTCAGTCTTGTTTCTTTCTGTGTAGAGTGGTTTGAAATAGCATGTGTTTCTCTAGAACTTGCTCTATATCTTTTTCGAGGTTGCATTGATGTGCTTAAGAATTAGGAGATGATATTAGGCATTCTTTTCTTAGCCTATATAATATCCAAATACTAAGCTGTTGATCATTTTATCTTTTGATGAGCCTGTTTGAGCCTACCTTGTTCTTTCATAAAGCCATGGGTTAGGTTGAGTTCATTAGTGTGGTGATTAGTTGCTAGAAATGAAAGATTGAGAAAAAGAAAGAAAAGAAAAAGATAATAGATGATGAGAAAGTGATAAATAAATAAAAAATAATTGTTTACCAATATAAGTTCAAAAAAAAAACGTTGACACAAGTATGGGAAAAGAACAAAAATGGGTGAAGTAGCTAGAGCTTGGGATGAGTATATCACTTAGATGATAATTGTGAAGTTCTTAGAAACAAATGACTTCTTGGTGTGGAGATTTGAAATGAATTATTAAAGTTTGGGAAGTGTGTCTTATGATGCTTATTGTGTTTTTCATTGTGGGATTATGAGTCACTTAGCCAAAACATATCCTACCTTACCAAAGAGCCCACATTATAACCCTTTATAAGACCTTTTTATCTTAGTTCTTGAGCACATATTTGAGCTATGGAGAAATATACGATTTGCAAGCTTATGGTAGATTGCAGGTGTTTCAAACATTGAGAGTATACACGTCCTCCTTGATAAACTTGAGTGTTTGAGAGTTTTTATATATATCCATATCGTGAGGATTAAGGTTTGAGAAGGTTTGTGCTTATGATTATTATGATATGTGGAGTTTAACGGAAGAGGTTGTGATTTGATTCATTTGATGTGAATCTTGTGTTGCTCATTGCTCTGAGGCTTATTACTTTTGTCGCTCAACTCATTGCTTGTTCTTTTGGTCGTCTCTCTTTTGTTATGCTTTGTTTGAGGACAAAAAAATTATTAAGTTTGGGAGAGTTGATAAATCTCATTTCTACCTGGTTTATGAGGCTGTTTCCGTTCATTTTATAATAGTTAAGTGGTCATATGAGCTTTTGTTTGATATATTTATGTTTACCTCGAAAGATAATATGCCGTGTGTATTTCGTGTCATTTTTGCACAGGTTTGGATGTCAAAAAGGTGGATCACGAGATAGAGAGGTTTTCCCCGCGTGAGCTCGCGACCCTTTCTCGTGGAAGAGTCTCGCGAGCCCAGCTCGCGAAGGAAGACGGAATACACAGAATCTTTGCCTCACGAGGTAGCCTCGCGACATAGTCTAGAGAGGCCTCGTGACATAGTCTAGAGAGGTAGTATCGCGAGGAGACGGAGATTAGACAAAGTTACGCCTCGCGACCCTTCTTCGCGAGGTCAATCTCGCGAGCCATTGCGGGATTAGGGTTACAAATAGGTGGAGCCATTCGAGAATGAAAAGAATAGTCTTTTTAAGAGAGATTTTAGACTAAAGACTTTTTTCTTTAGCCTTTGAGAGAATTCTTTTCATTCTAGCTTTTGATTTTAATTACTTTGATAGTTTAGAATTCTTGTTGATCGAAGATATTACGTTATTCGTCGTGGATTTTCACGGTTTTATTTAATCTATTTAATTCATGTTTTCTTTATTTAATTCTTGTTTAGTTTTTTTTATTTATGAGTAGCTAAATCTTCTATTGATCTTAGGGTTTGTATGTCTGACTAGATTCCTGTGATTTATCTGTTGATACTGTTTTGCCTTGCCATTTATGATTTATGATTTTTGGCTTTAATTCCCATGTGTTGGTATCTGATCAATATTGATGCATGCTAGTTATGTGGTAGATGTCCTGGCCGAATTAATTGCATAGTCGATTTCTTGAATACATAATATATATCTTACCTTGAGACCTGATGGAGATAGGTGAACTGTAGGAGGTTATTCTTTGTGTGATTTGGTAATTAGGTTACTTCTGTTGAGACGTGGCGGAGATAGAGTTTAGGCTAACATACTACTATAGGCTATCTTGGCGGAAGAGGTGTAATTACATTAGTGATCCTTCATATGAATGTGGATTAAATTGGTAAACATGTTAATAGATTATTTGTGTGAATCTGGTTAGGTTAAGTACATCCTTAGGGTCAGTCTTTTATTCCTGAGTTTATTCCTTATTTAATTAGAGTCTACTTTAATCATCACCCTCTTAATATTGTTGCCTGAAGAATAATCAAAATTCTATATGAATTACTTACTGTGTTTTTGAGTATCAGTCCCTGTGGATACGATAATATACTTGCTGTTTTACTATCATTTATTTGTTAGCAAATTAAGCGATCAAATTTTGACGCCGTTGTCGGGGACTATTTAGATTTCATAGTGATAATTTTCTGGATTATAGTTATTAATTCAGGCGTTTATATATATACTTTTTTTTTACTTAGATCTAAACTGGTTTTAGTCTATTTACGCAGTGCATGATTACAAGATCTCAGAGGAAAGAAATTGTCCCATTGAATACTGAGATCGAAAGATCGTACAAGAGAGAGCGCACAGAAAGAAGACAACAAGCTATGGTAGATAGACAACCACAAGAAAATGATCACATGGCCGAAATGGAGGCAATGTTAGCTGCGATGCAACGCCAACTGGTGTTACAAAATCAAATGGGCCAAGTTGGAGGACGGTCACCACCCATACCACTCAACCATATGTACATGCCCCGACTGATCAATTTCATGGTGGAGGATGGGGGCCGAATGTCAATGCTAATAATTTTGAGTTGAAACCTGCCCTCATCAGTATGATACATGCAGAGCAGTTTGGGAGAGGGGTTACTGAAGACCCTAATGCACACTTGGAGGCATTCGTTGATATTTGTGATACAATCAAGCAGAATGGAGTGCCAGCTGATGCTATCCAGGTGCGGATGTTTATATTTTCACTGAGGAGTCAGGCAAAAGAATGATTCAAGGGTTTGGATAGATCAGGGATTACTACGTGGGAACAACTCTGTGAGAAGTTTTTGTCGAAATACTTCCCACCTACCAAGGCTCAGAAGATTATTGTTGGGATCTCTCATTTTTCATAATTGTGGGATCAGTCATTATTTGAAGCCTGGGAGAGATTTAGAAGTGCATGGTTTTTTCCATGAACAACAGGTGACTCAATTCTACAGTGGACTTACTACCAATACCCGTAGTATTGTGGATGCTTCAGCCGGAGGATGTCTACTCAACAGAGGTATAGATGAAGCGCTGAGAATTATTGAGGAGATGGAGTCCAACAATTATCAGTTGCCGATGGAGAGACAACCGATCAAAAGAGTTGCTGCTGCCGAGGTGGATAACAGATATGATCATTTATTGGAAAAATTCACAGCATTGCAGAAGGAGTACGAAGCCGAGAGAAAATGGAAGATGAATGCTACCACGGGCAGAACATTGAGAACGCTAACTATGTGAATCAAAGAAACAATATCCAAGGGAATCAGAGTGGGAATCCTACCTATCATCCCAATAATAGGAACCATCTAAATTTTCCTATGCAAATGCTCAGAATGCTCTGCAACCACCACCTGGTTTTGCCGTTAATAATGGAGTGATTGTGGAACCAAAAAAGCTTAGCCTTGAAGAAATGATACAACAAGTATTGGTGAGTAATAAGCAAATTGCAGCAAATCACCAACAAATTGTGGCTAAGCAAAATACTCAGATACAACAGACGGTGAATAGACTAAATACTCTAGAAAGCACCGTCAATTCTATCAACAATACTATCCTATCTATTGGCAAACAATTGAAGATGGTAGAAAATCAAGTAGGGCATATGACCAATGAGAGAGTCGGGACTCACAGGCAGGGTCAATTTCCAAGCAACACAGAGCAAAACCCGAAGAATCATATTCCTCCAAATCAATGCAATGCCATCTACTTGAGAAGTGGAACATCATATATAAATTACCCGGAGCATGGAGGGAAGAAATGACATGTGGAAAGAGCGAGGAGGACGAGCATAAGGAGTCTCGCCTGTTGACTTTTCCTCACGACAAAATGTTGCAAGGTAGTTTTGCGAGGAAAAATGTTTCAGAAATAGATCCTCGCCTCGCGACTTTACCTTACGATGAAGTGTCGCAAGGTTGTCTCACGAAGCAAGGCAGAGAGAACCTCCCGAGGGAGTCTCGTGACTCAACCTCGCGAGGAAAATACACGAATCTTCAGACACCCCCAACGCCTGCAGCTCCGTTCCCTCAGCGTCTTGGAAAGTAGAAATATGATGAGAAGCTCACCTGATTCATGGAGATGTCTCAGAAAGTCAACATAAATACACCCCTCCTAGATGTACTCAGAGACATGCCCGGGTATATCAAATTCCTCAAAGAGGCAGTAGCGAGCAACAAGAAACTGTGAATATTTGAGACAATCAACCTCTCTGAAGAATGCAGTGCTATCATATAGAGGAAGTTGCCACTCAAACAAAAGGATCTTGAGAGTTTCACTTTGGTGTGTCAGATTGGAGAGTACATATTTCCCAACGTATTGTGCGATTTGGGAGCAAGCATTAATCTGATGTCTCTATCTATTTTCAACCGTCTAAAGATTGGAGAGATGAAACCGACTACCATTTCATTATTGATGGCTGACTGGTCAGTTTCTTATCCTAAGGGAGTGGTTGAAGATATGTTGGTAAGAATTCAAGACTTTGTGTTTCCAGCTGATTTTGTGATATTGGATATACCTGAGGATAAAAATCAACCATTAATCTTGGGTCGACCTTTTAAAGCTACTGATCGAGCTTTAATTGATGTGTATGATGGTGATCCCACTTTTCGTGTGAACAAAGAGGAACTAAAAATTTCGATCTATGATGCCATCAAGAGACATGATAGCTCAGATTATGAGGATTGTTGTTCCATCACCACACACACACCCTTTGAACCAACCACATAAGATATTCTTGAACATTGCATTAAAAACTCGGTTTCTCTTATGCAGATGTAGATGAAGCGTGTGATGAAATTCTAGAATATTTTTCTGTGTTTGATATCACTCCCACATCTAGACCAGTCTCATACTTGGATATCAATCTACCAGTTGATACACCAGTAGACATTGAAAAGCTAAAAAGACGGTTGAGTTTCCTCACTAGAGTAATTTTTCTCTCTAGCCCGTGCGATTTTCGGCGACTCTTCATCTTCTCCGGCAAAGTTTTTTCGAGCATTTCCTACCGTCAATCAGTTCGTCTCTCTTTATTATTATGTTCTTGGTTTAGTTGTTCGGGACCAATACCACCGTCTTGTGACCATCATGTTCAAGCCCTCAGCCCGTTTTGGGATCTATCTGCTTTCGATAAATTTAATTCATCGAATGAGGTGTTGTAGAGGAAAGATACATCTGATTATGGAAAAACCGTGTCGAACATATAAAGCGTAAATCTAAACATTTAATTAGCGGAGGTTTTGAAACACGAAATTGAAAGGGAAATATAAATTCAATCAAACTAGTGTTTACCTAGTTGAGGTCAAATGCAAGAGGTCGATGGAACGAGATGAATGGATAAAACGGATCGGACCGAGGATCTATCTTGGATGTTTAATTCACCATACATTGATTATATTCCTAGCATGCACCTATATAATTAATTCAACACGTTGGAGTTTTCTCGAGGACGATCTATGGAGAATGCTTTGAAAAGAAATCACCCTCAAACCGATGTCTGAGGACAAGCTAATTTTCAGTAGAATCTCACTATGAAGTTGGAAAAAAATTATGAGTAGTGTAATTTTGAAAATTTAACTAGGATTCTATTTGATTTTCTACCTTATATTTATAATGCATTACCATAATCCCATAAGGAAAGGATCCATGCATATCTAATAAATATAATAATATGATATAGAGAATCAAAGTCCCGCCAGAGACTGATAGGAGGGACACAAATTTCATAGTTCGAGTGGATGGGCCGACCAGGATCAAATGCAAGGAATAAAGATGGCCTCAAATAAATTAATTATCTTATGTTCACCTGAACATAAATTAATTTATAAACATTTATTCATGCCACTAGAGAATAAATCTCGACTTACCCTTTATTACCGAAGTTGAGTCGGGCTTGCACTTAGACATTACGAATCCCCGTATTTAAGATATCGAACGTCCATTAATTATTTATAGATTACGATGCTTAAAATAATTAATATCTTTAATTCCTTAAGTAGTACCACTCAACCTTATTATTGTACTTGAGATAACTCAACTGCGGGGTTTAGTACAATAAACCTTTGAGCTCCTTAAGGGACGCCATCATCCTAAACGGATACGGTGACACGACATGATAACTAGCATGACATACAAGACATTGCCACCTCCCAAGATGCGAGAATATTGGGTTATCTCATGTAACCTCACCCATAACAAGTCAAAGTGATGGTCAAGAACTCATACTCACCTAATACCTTATCGAGGTTTAGATCATCGTAAAGTCACCGAGATCTTGGTTCTTCACGACGGTCGATAGAAGAACTCATCTCATTGTGATCCATCAATACGTCGAGACGCATCAAAGATAGACAAACAACCAAGTCAAGTCACTTATCTATACCATGATTTATACCGACAACTCGTCCTCAAGTTGTCTCGGTGAAATTTTTTTATATCTCATTAAGCTTAAGCAATCATACGGACTTACGTGATCTACTACACAATCGTATGATCTAACTTATATATGAGATAAAGGGACACGGATATATGCAATCAAGTAAACAAAACAAATAGGAGATTGTAATAGTGGTAACATGAAACATTGTATACAAGCTCAACCAAAACTGCTTTCAAGATACAAATCCAACAATCTCCCACTTATACTAAAGCAAACTTTAGTATACAATGTGTCTCTACTAGCTATTACATATAACACCATCACTTTGTTTCTCCCACTTATACAAAAGTTTCATTTCTAATTGGGTGCCATCAAGCTCAATCCAAGTCCTCTAATATGCTCTTCGTAGACTTTTTGCAGAGCTCTTCGTGAATCGATCCGCTAGATTATCCGTCAGATCAATCATTTCAATTAGCACATCACCTCATTGAACGATTTCTCGTATGACATGGTACTTTCTCTATGTGTTTGGTCGCCTTGTGGGTCCGTGGTTCCTTCGAGTTTGCCATCGCACCGAGTTATCACAAAAAACTATGATACTCTTGGGCAAACAAGGTACCACATCTAGATCCATGAGGTAGTTCTTGAACCATCTTGCCTCCTTAGTGCCTCCGGCGGCTACATATTCGGCTTCCATGGTAGAGTCCGCAATGCATCGCCGCTTTGCACTCCGCCAGATACGGCTCCACCTCCCAAGGTAAACACATAGCCCGAGGTAGACTTTTTATCATCACGGTCGACTTGGAAACCGAGTCAGATAACCCAAAGGCATTAGACAATCTCGCATGGTAAACCAGCCTATAATCTCGAGTCCTTTTCGGTACTTGAGTATATGCTTTATCATGATCAATGAGCTTGTCGAGTTAGGCGATATCTAGCTACTATGCCTACCGCATAGCGTATATTGGGTCTCGTACATAGAATTGCATACATGAGATTTCCTACGACGGAAGCGTAAGGAACTTTTCTCATTTCCTCTATCTCCTTTGCATCATAGGTGATCGCTGTCTTAGATAAAGGAACACCATGTCCGAAAGGTAGCAATCCTTTCTTGGCCTCGCATACTAAAACGAGTAATCACAAAGATCAATGTAAGACGCCCGAGATAAGCTCAACATTTTCCTCTTGCGATCTCGGTAAATCCCTTGATCCCTAAGTTTTCATTTGAAACCGATCGATCTTTAAGTCTTTCATGTTGAACTTGATGTCATCTACAGAATGACATCTAAACGCTACACACAACTCTCGCTAGCGGTGGGTAAATCCATAGGACTTTACCACCTTGTCAAAGCGTAAGTTCCATGACCGAAGCTCGATTAAGTCCATAAATGGACTTCTTAAGCTTCCATACTAGATGCTCTTCACCCTTCACCACATAACCTTCGGGTTGTCGCATATAGATGTCTCTACCTTCCTCAAGGTAACCGTTAGAAAAGCGGTTTTAACATCCATTTGCCAAACCTCTAGGTTCGGGTGGTGCTATGGCGTAAGAATTCGAGCGAAAGGTCTCATCGAAATCGATGCCTCAACTGAGAGTACCCTTTCGCCACAAGCCCCGGCTTTAAAAGCGAAAACCTCCATCCGAATCTCTTCCTCAGATATCCACTTACTACCTATGGCTTCCTCGCCATCCGGTAGAGGTGTTTTTCATAAACATCCATAGTCTGTTATGGACTCCATTTCTAAGTCCATAGCGGTGTGCCATGATTTTGCATCAATATCTTCAGACGCCTCCTTGTATGTCCATGGGTCGATTATTGACTGCTAGTTTTCGACTAAACCAAGATTCACCAACAAACATAAATCGCTCGGGTTGATGAACAACCTCCCACTACGACGAGGTTCTACGCACAATGGCAACGGTGGGTGCAGAACTCGTGGTTCTCTATCTTGCACAACTTGTCTGGATAGGTACCACATGACGGTCGGTATCTCCAAAGGAACTCGACCCACTTCAATTTCTTGAAGTATTTGGTATCGATCCTCCCACTGACTCGACATCTCGTATCTTTGGTTTAATCGATGGTGGAATACGATCATCTTCTAATTCTTCAAGTATGATTTCAACTTTGGATTTATGATTTATCATGTAATCCTCTTCTAAGAATCGGCATTAGTGCTAATAATGTCCTTCTCGATCCTTAGACTATAGAATAACCACCTTCGCTCCTCTAGATAGCCAATAAACAGCCTTACGCGGATCTAGCCTCCAACTTGTCGACTTTCTTGTTCAAAGACGTGTGTTGGACTACCCCATATCGTTATGTGGTTTAAACCGGCTGCGCCCAAACCATAACTCGAAAGGGGTCTTATCGATCGACTTGATGGTACTAGATTTAGCAAGTATGCCGTTGTTTCTAAGGCATACCCCGTAACGAAATAGGAAATGTTGCATAACTCATCATCGATCTAACTATTTCTAAAAGAGTCATATTTCTTCGCCCGACACACCATTTTGGTGTGGTGTGCCTTGTGTAGTGGTGGAGAGATAATCCCACTGCGCACCAGATAGTCCATAAACTCGTTATCGAGGTATTCGCCACCGCGATCGTAGACCAGATGACTTAATACTCTTACCTAGCTTCGTCTCCACTTACGCCTTAAATTCTTTGAATTTCTCAAAACATTCAGACTTGCGGTGAAAGCAGTATATGTATCCGCACTTGAGTAATCGTCAATGAAAGTGATAAAATACTGCATTCTCCACGAGCTTGTGTGGACATTGGTCCACACAGTCGAATGGACTAGCTCTAACACTTCTTTCGCTCTATAACCCTTCGCTTTAAAGAGTCCGGTCGACATCTTGCCTTCTATATGTGATTCGCAGACCGGGAAGCATAATTGTAAGATTACCCAACGCTCCATTCTTAGCCGTCTTTGGATCCTATTTAGATTGATGTGACCTAATCTAAGATGTCGAAGAAAAGTAGTGTCATCTAGCGAAGGAGACTTTATCTTCTTAAGGTTTGATGTAGATGTAACATAATTAAAGGTATTATGTTTTGCGTAAATAGTATAAAGCTTAATTATATAACGTGCCAACACAGATTACTTCATCATTTCTTATGATAGAAACACCACTATCAAAAATAATGTAATATCCATGTATTAATAGTTTCAAACCAAATAAGGTTCCACCGAAACTCCGCACATATAAAACTTCTTTCAAAACTAAAACTGTCATATCAAAGCATAAAGTAACATCTCCAACTGCAACAGCCTTGACTTTTGTCGTGTTGCCCATGGAGATCGTTATCTCGCCATCAAACAGACTCCCTTGTCCGCAGAATCGCAAGGTGTAACAAACATGATCGATCAGACCAGATCTACTACCCAAGAATGGGTAGAACAAGTCGCTAAACATGTTTTCACATTAAAGCAAATGGCGACTTGAGCCTTGAGCATGGGCCACTTAGCCTTCCAATGCCAAGTCTCACCGCACTTAAAGCACTTGCCCTTCTCCTTCGCTTTTTCAAACCACCGGTAGAGCCTTTGTATTGCTCCCACTCTTTCTTTAGCCTTAACATCCTTGAATTCCACTTTCCTTTTCATCTTTTGATAAAGCGGTGGTTTTCCTTGAGGTGCGTGCTAAAGATCCTGCACCTTTACCCATTTTACGTATTCTTCCGCTACTAGATCCTCTTGCAATGAATCTAGAGTATAACTTTATCATAAAGGACTCGTTTCTATAACGGAAGTCATCAAAGACTTTGGCAAAGTGTTGAGGATCATATCGATCTCGACTACGTCATCAATATATCCTCCAACCAACTCGAGCCTCCAAGAGATTGATCATTTGCTCTACATGGTCATGCACCGAATCACTTTCCTTCATCAACTCGACATTATTGATTTTGTCAAATTATGACAAGCGATCTATCCGACTCCTCATACGATTTCATAAGATTTAGCCATATCGTGGTCGCATCTTCCATCTCTTGATGTCGGAGTTGCAAGGACTCGCACATGGTGACCAAAAGAAGGCACTTTGCCATTCTATTTGATTTGTCCCATTTCTCGTGCTCCTTGCGCTCCTCATCGCAGATAAATCGCCTAGAGGCTTGGGACGGGATGTAGTGAGTACAAATAAATTATCTTCAGAAGAAGAACATTCTCAATGTTACGCTTCCACACGATAAAATTTGGACGGATAACGGATTTTGTGCGAGCATATTGATAATCGGAGTAAGAGACATATCTGAAAAGATAATGAAAAACACATAAGCATACGATCGCACATAATTCGTAACAATAATATTGTAACCTTTTGATAAAACAATATTAATTGAAACCTCCAATCGCCCAAGGAATCCCACATGCAAGCCACGCGCGGTGGACGCCATACACGAACCCTCGACTGCACTTAAAATATACCTTTTAGTTGTTTAATTTCAATCCATGTCAACTTAACCTTATGACAAATGAAATTAACGATTCGACCTTACTAGACCACATCACTATCGCAAGAAGGACTTCGTAAGAAGTTGTACTCGAGGTGATGTATAAGCAATGACCACATTTTTAACAAATAAAATGAATTCTTAGAATCGCATACCACTCTGACCATACCGCCCAATTCAAATTCTTTTGTTATCTCATTTTATATCTATCTCTAGAGAACTTATGAAAATCGCACATGCAAGCCACGCTGCGTGGATCGCTACACATGAAACTCCCACTTCTCAATAGATTTAAAATGTTTTATTTAGAAATCTCATCTAACAATACTTATGATAAACAAGGCAAGCAAGCCGCGCTGTGTGATCGTTTACTCACAAAGGCGTATCACTTTGTTTAGAGATCAAAAGGTGGAGGTCTTGATATTTTAATTTGAAAATTAATTTGTCGGTTGTTTGCTTAGTCTTTTTAGTCAAAAGGTTTGTCCATGTAGATCACGTAATCCTAGCATGCTTGTCTATAGAACTCAACATGTAAAACATGCTCGCAGAATTCTAAAATATGCTTGATAAACGCGATAAACTTAGCATGCTTACTATGCGCACTTAAATACGTAAAACACTTAATGGTTTGTCAACGTAATTTAAACATACATAGCATGC
Source organism: Salvia rosmarinus (assembly GCA_036937905.1). Classification (NCBI taxonomy): domain Eukaryota; kingdom Viridiplantae; phylum Streptophyta; class Magnoliopsida; order Lamiales; family Lamiaceae; genus Salvia; species Salvia rosmarinus. The sequence continues at coordinate 61,341 of JAODLM010000468.1, forward strand.
TACTGCATAATTTAAACATCCACGACATGCAATGAACGATAAAAATAGAATAAAAACGCTCAACGTGGCCCACTCGTGGAACTCGCACTTTCGCTTAATCTATTACATAGAATTGCAAAGTAAAGTATTAAACTTGAAAACGGGCCTCGCGCACGGGCACGGACCAATTCGGCAAACCGGATTTGGTCCGATCGTGAACGGGCCGGATCGGCCTAAAAACTGAATCGGGCCGGAAAACGGGTCGGCCCAAAATCGGTTCTGGGCGGGTTTGGGCCGGCCGCCCAAATGGTCGGGTCAGGCGCGCTAGGGCACGCCATGCGCGCTGCCAAGATCAAGACGCCGTCCGCCCCACCCCGCCGAGAAAACTCGACGCCTTTGAGGCTTCCCCGCGAATCTCGTGCCGAGAGGCCGAGCGCCGCCGAGGCTCGCGAGATTCGCGCACCTCGCGCCGCCTGCAGGTGCCCCTGCCGAGAATGCTTTGAGGTTTCGCCGCAGCGCGCGCGCCGCCGAGAACGCCGCGCGGCCCGCCGAGGGTGCTCGCGCTGCCTCGCACGCCGCCGAGCGCCCCAAGACGCGTCGAGACCTCGCTGAGGTTTCCGCGGTTTCGCCGAGTGCGACAGAGCGCTACCGAGGTTTCCCGCTGATAACGCGGCGCACTTCGCGACGCTCGCCACGCTGCGCGTGCTACCCGCCGCGACGCTGCCTCGGGTGCCGCCGGCCGCCGCCCGCATCCGCCGAGGTTTGTCGAGCGCGACGCTAAGCGCCGAAGCGGTGCCGAGGCGCCCGCGCTGGCACATGCCCTGCATCGCCGCTGCTTAGCCATGCGCGCCAAGACCGCCTCGTCCGCCGATGCCGCCGAGGACGCCAAGACGGCACCAAGTCTGCCGTGCGTCCGGTTTCTCCCGACGATTCTTCGCCGTCCTTTCGTGCTTCTTCTTCGTTCTTCTTTACGTATAAGATTTACAAGAAAGAATCTAATCTAACCACGGATTTTCTCGGTGAAAAACAAAACCCAACAAAACAAAAACGAGCCACGATGAACGATGATCCACAATTAATTAAACGCACGAATAATCAAACGTGAATTAATCCAACAGAGCCAAGATTCGATCCTGTGCTCGATACCAATTGTTGGACGACATATGTCAAGTCCTCGCCCGAGGATCTATCTTCGATATTTAATTCACCATACATTGATTATAAACCCAGCATGCGTCTATTTAATTAATTGCAACACGTAGGGTTTTCTCGTGTTTACCTTTGGGTCCAAGAGGTCGATGGAACGAGATGAATGGATCAAACGGATCGGACTCGTGCTTTGACCTTCCGGGTCAGATCCGGCCGCCCAATCTCCAACGCCGAGCGAGGACGATCTATGGAGAATGCTACAAGAAATCACCCTCAAACCCTAGCTAATTTTCGAGAATCTCACTATGAAGACGGACAAAATTATGCTCTCTAATTTTGTGGATTAACCTTGATTCTATCTCTTACCTTATATTTATAATGCATTACCATAATCCCATAAGGAAAGGATCCATGCATATCCCATAAATATAATAATATGATAAAGAGAATCAAACCGCTTTAGAGTGATAGGGCGCCGATTTCATCGGGAGCTTGGTCGGACGGGCCACCAGTGGATCAAATGCAAGGAATAAAGATGAGCCTCAAATAAATTAATTATCTTATGTTCAACCGTAACATAAATTAATTTATAAACATTTATTTCATGCCACTAGAGAATAAATGCCGACTTACCCTTTATTACCGAAGTTGAGTCGGGCTTGCACTTAGACATTACGAATCCTCGTATTTAAGATATCGAACGTCCATTAATTATTTATAGATTCGATCGCTAAAATAATTAATATCTTTAATTCCTTAAGCAAGACAACTCAACCTTATTATTGTACTTGAGCTAACTCAACCTCGCAGGTTTAGTTCAATAAACCTTTCGAGCTCCTTATGGGACGCCATCATCCTAAACGGATACTTGACTGACATGATAACTAGCGTGACATACAAGCACCGCCACCACCCAAGACGCGAGAATATCGTTAGAACATATAACCCTCACCCATAACAAGTCAAAGTGATGGTCAAGAACTCATACTCACCTAATACCTTATCGAGGTTTAGATCATCGTAAGTCACCGAGATCTTCGTTCTTCACGACGGTCGAGGAGAAGAACACATCTCAATGTGATCCTTCAATACGTAGACGCATCAAAGATAGACAAGTAACCAAGTCAAGTCACTTCATCTATACCAGAGCTTTATACCGACAACTCGTCCTCAAGTTGTCTCAAATATGAAACTTTTATATCTCATTAAAGTCGACCAATCATACATGCATTTCGGATCTTCTACACAATCGTATGATCTAACTTATATATGAGATAAGGGACATGATATATGCAATCAAGTATTCAAAACAGATAGAGATTGTAATAGTGGTAACAGAAACATTGTATACAAGCTCAACCAAACCGCTTTCAAGATATTAAATCCAACATGCTGACTACCGATCAGGTTCTTGGTTTAGTCGTCGTCCTCGTCGGAAAACCAATACCACCGTGCGCAACCATCATTGTTCAGTGCATCCAACAGGTTTTTGGGACCGTGCATTGTCGCATCTATTTCAACTAAAAGTGTTCTCTTAATTGACTCATAATCGAATGAGGTATTGTAGAGGGAAAGATAACCCAAGTCGTCTCTCAAGGAAAACTTAACAGGGCTTATTGTTCATGTTAAACATATAAAATGGTAAATCCTAAACACTCTAATACCAACGGAGGTTTTGAAACAACGGAAATTGAAATGCAGAAAAGAAATATAAATTAAAGAAAGCAATCAAACTAGGAGTTGTCAATCCCTAGTTGAGAACCTACGAAAACACAAATGCAAGAAGCTAAGCGTAGAACAAACTAATCTAGTTCATCAAACAAGAAACAATAAAATTCTGTAGGGAAATCTGATTTTAACCCTCTCCCGAGGATATATCTTGGATATTTAATTCACCATACATTGATTATATTCCTAGCATGCACCTATATAATTAATTACAACACGTTGGAGTTTTCTCGTGTTTACCTGTGAATTTATCAGGCAAGAATTGGATCAAGACTCGTGCTTTGATTTTCTGGACTGTATCCCGATTGTCTAAACTCCAATGTCGAGTGAGGACAATCTATGAAGAGTACTGCAGAAATTTGCCTCCTTCCTTCTTGAAAAGTTTCGAAAATCCTAACAATGAGTAGTGTAGTTTTCGAAAATTTCACTTAGGATTGGGTTTGATTTTCTCTCACCTTATATTTATAATGCAACATAAAATCCTATCAGGATAGGATTTCTGCATATCTAATAAATATAATAATATCTCTTCGATAGAGATGATCGTAACAAAGTCCCGAGAGACTCTTTAATGAGGACGAATTCATAGTTCCAGTATCGGACGGGCCAGCCTGTGGATAAATGCAAGGAATAAAGATGGCCTCAAATAAATTAATTATCTTATGTTCAGCCCAGAACATAAATTAATTCATAAACATTTATTCATGCCACTAGAGAATAAATGCCGACTTACCCCTTTATTTCAAGTTCGAGTCTCTGCTCGCACTTAGACTTAACGAATCCTCGTATTTAAGATATCGACGTCCATTAATTATTTACGCTGCTCGAGTGCTTAAAATAATTAATCTCTTTAATTCCTTAAGTAGTACCACTCAACCTTATTATTGTACTAGAGATAACTCAACCTGCAGGGTTTAGTACAATAAACCGTTTGAGCTCCTTAAGGGGACGTCATCATCCTAAACGGATACGGTGACACGATACAGATAATTAGCATGATATACAAGCACTGCAACCTCCCAAGATGCGGAGAATATTGGGTTATCTCATGTAACCCTCACCATAACAAGTCAAAGTGATGGTCAGCAACTCATACTCACCTAATACCTAATCGAGGTTTAGATCAACGTAAAGTCACCGAGATCTGGGTTTTCACGACGGTCGATAGAAGACCTCATCTCATTTTGATCCATCAATACGCCGAGACGCATCAAAGATAGACAAACAACCAAGTCAAGTCACTTATCTATACCGCAGCCACACCGACGACTGCCCTCAAGTCGTCTCACTGTGATTCTTTTATATCTCATTGCTTAACCAATCATATGACTTTCGTGATCTACTACACAATCGTATGATCCAAATTATATATGAGATAAAAGGACATACATATGCAATCAAGTAAACAATTCAGATAGAAGATTGTAATAGTGGTAACAGAAACATCAGATACAAGCTCAACCAAAACCTGCCCAAGATAAAATGCAATAATCTCCCACTTATACTAAAGCAAACTTTAGTATACAATGTCTCTCTACTAGCTATTACATATAACACCGCCACTTTGCTTCTCCTACTTCTACAAAAGTTTCATTTCTAATTGTGTCATTCATGCAATCCAAGTCATCGAATATGCTCTTCGAGACTTTTTGGCAAGCAGCTCTTCGTGAATGGGTCAGCTAGGTTATCCGCACATCAATCTTCTCAATTAGCACATCTCCTCGTCGAACGATTTCTCGATGACATGGTACTTTCTCTATGTGTTTGGTTGCTTTGTGGGTCCGTGGGTTCTTCCGAGTTTGCCACTACACCGAGTTATCACAAAATACTATGATACTCTTGGGCAAACAAGGTACCACATCTAGATCTATGAGGTAGTTCTTGAACCATACCGCCTCCTTAGCTCCTGCGGCTACATATTCGCTTCCATGTTAGAGTCCGCAATGCATCGCCGCTTTGCACTCCGCCAGATACGGCCTCCTCCCAAGGTAAACACATACCGTGGTAGACTTTTTCTCATCACGGCCACTTTGGAACCGAGTCCGAATAACCCAAAGGCATTAGACAACTGCTTGGTAAACTAGCCTATAATCTCGAAGTTATTTTCGTGTACTGAGTATATGCTTTATCAGCAATTCAATGAGCTTGTCCGTAGTTAGATCGATATCTAGCTACTATGCTCACCGTGATAGCGTATATCGGGTCTCATATAGAATTGCATACATGAGATTTCCTACCACGGAAGCGCAAGGAACTTTTCTCATTTCCTATATCTCCTTTGCACCATAGGTGACCGCTTAGATAAAGGAACACCATGTCCGAAAGGTAGCAATCCTTTCTTAGCGGTCTCGATACTAAAACGAGTAATTACAAAGATCAATGTAAGACGCCCGAGATAAGCTCAATATTTTCCTCTCATGCGATCTCAGTAAACCTTGATCCCAAGAATGTACGCATCTCCTAAGTCTTTCATTTGAAACTGATCGGATAACCAACTCTTTACGCCCCGATAACACTTCACATTGTTTCCAAGTAGAAGGATGTTATCTATGTAAGTGCAACAAATACCACGTCACCGCTGACATCCAAACGATACACACAACTTTCGCTAGGCAACTGGTAATCCATGACTTTCGCCACCTTGTCAAAGCGTAAGTTCCATGATCGGAAGTTTGATTAAGTCCATAAATGGACTTCTTAAGCTTCCATACTAGATGCTCTTCACCCTTCACCACATAACCTTCTGGTTCTCTCGACATAGATGTCTCTACCTTCTTCAAGGTAACCGCTTAGAAAAGCAAGCCACATCCATTTGCCAAACCTCAATGTTCAAAGTGAGTCATATGGCTGAAGAATTTACGAGGCGAAAAGGTCTCATCGAAATCGATGCCCTCAACTGAGTGTACCTTTCGCCATGCTCGGCTTTAAAAGTCAAACCTCTCCATCCGAATCTCTTCCTCTTGATACCCACTTACTACCTATGGCTTCCTCGCCATCCGGTAGAGGTGTTTTTGTATACATCCATAGTCATATGGACTCAATTTCTAAGTCCATAGTCAGGTGCCATGATTTTGCATCTCGGTCTCAGACGCTTCACCGTATGTCCATGGGTTGATTACACCGCCGCTTCTCGACTAAACCAAGATTCACCAAAACATAAATCGCCTCGTTGATGAACAACCTCCCACCACGATGAGGCTAGATCGGCACAATGGCAACACAAGTGAAGAACTCGTGGTTCTCATCTCGCACAACTTGGTCGGATAGGTGCCACTTGCACAAATCGGTATCTCCAAGTGGAATTGACCCACTTCAATTTCTTGAAGTATTTGGTGTCGATCCTCCCACTGAGACACCTACATCTCGTACTTTCGTTTAATCGATGGCGTAAATACGATCATCATCTAATTCTTCAAGTATGATTTCAACTTTGGATTTATGGTTTTTCATATAATCCTCTTCTAAGAATCGGCATTAGTGCTAATAACCACCTTCCGATCCTTAGACTATAGAAATAACCACCTTCGCTCCTCTAGGATAGCCAATAAACAAATTTCTTCGGATCTAGCCTCCAACTTGTCGCCTTTCTTGTTCAAAGACATGTTTCGACTACCCCATATCCTTATGTGGTTTAAACTAGGCTTGCTCCCAAACCATAACTCGAAATGGGTCTTATCGATTGACTTGGATGGTACTAGATTGAGCAAGTATGCCGTTGTTTCTAAGGCATACCCCCAAAACGAAACAGGAAATGTTGCATAACTCATCATTGATCTAACTATTTCTAAGAGAGTCCTATTTCTTCGCCTCGACACACCATTTGTCAGTGGTGTGCTGTGTAGTGAGTCGAGGTAATCCCACACCGCACCAAATAGTCCACTTAACTCACATCGATGTATTCGCCACGGCGATTAGACCGCAGATGACTTAATACTCTTACCTAGCTTCGCCTTCCGCTTTAAATTCTTTGAATTTCAAAGCATTCCGACTTGCGGTGAAACAGTATATGTATCCGCATTTTGAGTAATCGCCAATGAAAGTGATAAAATACTGCATTCTCCACGAGCTTGTGTGGACAATGGTCCACACAGTCGAATGGACTAGTTCCAACACTTTGGCTCTATAACCCTTCGCTTTGAAGAGTCCGGGTCGACATCTTCGCTTTCTATACAAGATTTATGACGGGAACACAATAATCGTAATATCACCCAACGCCCATTCTTAGCCGCCTTGGATCCTATTTAGATTGATGTGACATAATCTAAGATGTCAAAGAAATGTGGTGTCATCTAGCGACGGAGACTTTATCTTCTTAAGGTTTGATGTAGATGCAACATAATTAAAGGTATTATGCTTGGCAGAAATAGTATAAAGCGAATTATATAAAGTGCTACCACAGATTACTTCATCATTTCTTATGATAGAAACACCACTATCAAAAATAACAGAATATCCATGTATTAAAAGTTTCAAAACCGAAATAAGGTTCCACCGAAACTCCGACACATATAAAACTTCTTTTAATACTAAAACTGTCATATCAAAGCATAAAGAAACATCTCCGACTGCAACAGCCTTGACTTTTGTCGTGTTGCCCATGGAGATCGTTATCTCGCCATCAAACAGCTCCCTTGTCCGCAGGAACCCCTGCAAGGTGTAACAAACATGATCGACAGACCGTGATCTACTACCCATGAATGAGTAGAACAAGTCGCTAAACATGTTTCCGTTACTAAGGCAAACGGCGTACCTTTTGCCTTGAGCATAGGGCACTTAGCCTTCCAATGCCCAGTCTCACTGCACTTAAAGCATTTGCCCTTCTCCTTTGGTTTTTTCAAACCGTGGTAGAGCCCTTTGTATTGCTCCCACTCTTTTCTTTAGCCTTAGCATCTCTTGAATTCCACTTTATCTTTTCATCTTTCGATAAAGCAGTGGTCTTCCTTGAGGTGCGTACTAAAGACTGTGCACCTTTGCCCATTTTGCATTCCTCCGTTACTAAATCATCTTGCAATGAATCTAGAGTATAACTTTTATCATAAAGGACTACTCCATAACGGAAGTCATCAAAAGACTTGGGCAAAGTGTTGAGGATCATATCGATTCTGACTATGTCATCAATATATCCTCCAACCAATTCGAGCTCTCCGAAGAGATTTATCATTTGCTCTACATGGTCATGCACTGAATCGCCTTCCTTCATTAAACTTGACATAATTAATTTTGTCAAATTATGACTAGCGATTATGTCCGACTCTGATAAACGCACGTTTTACTCGTTTATTGATGATATATCAAGATGAAATAGATCTATTAAATGCGCTTATATAGTCGATCTTTATGCTTTTAGCTATTTTGGAAGATAACGCCTTGGGGTTTCTCTTTGGTGCTTTGTAGGCTTTTCGTGTGATAATCGATGCATAAGCGCAAAGATGTAACCAAAGATGATGAAATGGATATGAAAAATATGGATGTGAAAAGTTTACAATGTTAAAGAGCATCTTGATAGGAGTCCATAGGCGCAAACGGATCGCACCGGAGTTCGGACGAGAGAACGGAGCAAAACAAAGTGAAGTCACAGAGAGTTAGCTGACCGACCTCGCACCGCGAGGACGGCCATGAGAAATCGTCCGTAATATTTCGGGCGCGATTTAGGTTTTCTCACCTATATATATCCCCAAGCTTGCTCCCACGCCCCAAACCTCTCTAAGCACCTAATTTGTTCAGCTTTTTCTAGTTTTTCATATTTTTGCACTTTAGTTTCGATTTAATTCGCTCTAGCTTTAGTTTATCGTTGTTCTAGTTTAGTTTATCGCTTTGTTATCGATCGGAACATTTTGTCCGATCGCTTTTCCGTTGTTTTCCGCCGCTTGGGATTGGATTCAAGACCAACCATTGTTCATCCAACGCTATTATCCGGGTTTTATGCATTTAATTTCGCTTTTATGATTTATTCGTATTTTATTCCGCTTATTATGTCTAGGTAATTTTCCGCTCTAATCCTTGGGTTTGCATGATTCGATCCTATATGTTGTGATTCCTCGTTATCGCTATTTACCTTCCGCATTGATTCATGATTCTGGTGCTTATTTATATGTATTAATTTCGATCAATCTTGATGCATATCTAGTTGCCGCTAATTATGTAATCAGATTAATTGTCAATCGATTCGAATGCATGATACTAATAAACCTTGAGTCGAGTTGAGATAGGATATTCGAAAAGCATATTCTTAGTGATCCTTTTGGAGTTACTTGTTTTCACCTAGAATGGTAGGGAAAACTCGTAATCTACTACCGCAATTGTCGTGAATCAAGTTGTTGGTTATATATGTGATCTTCCATCTTGTCTCGATTAAAATCGCTAATAGGAAACAGATAAACATACATTGTGGGTAGGATTTATGCATCCTAGGTTAGTCTTTTATCTGCTTTTATCATCTTTGATATTTTATTGCTTTATTTTATATTTCGCATGGTTACCTTTGCTTGGATTAAATTCAAGCCTTAAACCTCTCACCCAATTTCGTGTCAATAATGATGAATTATCGCTGAGCTAGCTTCTATGTTTTCGTGATACAATCCTCGTGGATACGATACTCGACTTACCTATATACTTACACTTTTAGTGTTATAAAAGTGAGTGATCGACTCCATATTATTTCATGAGATTTAGCCATATAGTGGTCGATCTTCCATCTCGATCTTTGAGTTGCAAGGACTCGCACATGGTGACCAAAACAAGGCACTTTGCCATTCTATTTGATTTGTCCCATTTCTCGTGCTCCTTACGTTCCTCATCAGTAGATGAATCGTCTAGGGGTTTGGGATGGGGTGTAGTGAGTACAAATACATTTTCTTGACAATAAGAACAAACTTAATATTTCGTTTCCACTCGATAAAATTTAGACCGGATAGAGGATTTTGTGCGAGTATATTGATAATCGGTGTAAGAGACATATCTGAAAAGCAATGTAAACACATAAGCATACGATCGCACATAATTTGTAACAATAATATTGTAACCTTTTGATAAAACAATATTAATTGAAACCTCGAATCGCTCAAGGAATCCCACATGCAAACCACGCGTGTGGACGTTTACACATGAACCCCTCGACCAGACTAAAATATACCTTTTAGTCATTTAATTTCAATCCATGTCAACTTATCCATATGAGCTATTGGGCCTTTTTGCTTATGAGAGGGTCCGAAAAAGGCCAATCCGATGGGCCATTTATACATGGGGTAGGTTGTTTGAAAAATGGCCAGCCCATGATTGATTTGGATGATCAGGCTGAAATCATGCGAGCCCACATACTTGGTCGTACTCCGCCTGCCGAGGAATCCTTATCGAGCGCCCGAGTTGCTATCGAGGAGACACTACCAAGTGATGCCACACATGCTTGCTCGGCAGTCTTCGCGCGCCCACACGACACAGAACCTGCCGAGCATTTCCCATCCCTGCCGAGGAACTCTGCCCATGCCGAGCACTACCCTCCTGTCGAGAAATTCTCGCGCAACACATGTCGAGCTTTCTCAGCGCTTGACGATGCCCGACATGGAACGGACCAAGGAATTACTATCGAGAAATGAGCCCCTCTCGAGAAAAACACGCGAGCCAACAACTACCGAGGAATCTCGATGCTTGTCACCCGAGGTGGGACGGGCCGAGCAACAGCAGACAACTCACGCGAGCCCCTTCCGATAAATCCATGCGAGCCTACACCTACCGAGGTTTTTCGGTGCTTGCCGACTCTCTTTGTCGAGGATTCTCAGCACATGCCCGATGATGCACGCCCACCTAAAAATTGCACGAACATCCTCGGCACAACTCCGAAGCACCAAGAACCGATTGATATGCAATCACATTAGCTCCGGAATGCAGGACACTTTGCGAATCCACTTCCCGTGAGAAAAGCCGACCTTGCCTTGTCTAAATTCGAGGTACGTATAATCAATTAAGTCTTAAGTCTTGAGGCTAACGATTACACTCCTATCTCGAAAGGTTGGGGGTTTCCTTCTTGGATTCTTTGCAGGACGCTTCCTCGGAAAGGAGGCAACACAACGTCTTTCGGTTGGGTGGAAAAAAACAACAAGAATTTCCTATCACCCTAATAGCTGGATCGCATTCAGATTTGAAAAGGAAGAAGACATGGAACAAGTACGCAATGCAGGACCTTATGCCGTGTTCGGTATTCCTCTCATCCTATGTCACATGCCCACCGAATTCAGGTTTGACACTGCTCCGGACTTTAAATTTTGGTATGGGCCTCTTTACCAAATTTACCTCTTGAATTATGGAATCCAAATGCAATAGGTAAAATTGCTTCAATCTTAGGAGAGCCTATCGAGGTAGATTATAGGACAATTGATAAGAATCATCTAGATGGACATAGGTTTCATGTTCTGGTTGATGCTATGCGTGATCCTATGGAATTTATTAATTTGAAATTGCACACGGGCAACACGTTTCTGCAAGCTATTAAATTTGATTTTTATCCTAAGATGTCAAAACATGTGGTAAACTGGGCCATTTGGCATCTATTTGTGCAAATGCTTCTGTTAGACCTAGTGGGGTGCAGAACCCCCAAGAGGGTCGACTAATCTCGCAGGAAATGATAATTGGCAACGAGCAAGAGGAAGAGATCCAAAACCACAAGTTCGAAATGTACGTGGGCGGACCTCTCACACACCCGCACCCCGTACTCAATGGAGGAGAAGGAGTATCTCACGACCTCAATAAGATAAACAAATTAAAACTCAACCCATCACACGTGGGATTGAGACAAATAATAGATTTGAGGCTTTAAATACTCACATTCATTTTGAGTCTTCCGAAAGCACCAAAAATTTTGAAGTCGGACAAACCTCAGCTACTTCGGCCGTGGAAAATCCCCACACGCACCAATTGAGAAATCGGGAGCCAACGACTCTTCCCATGTTGTGGAATCAAACTCGCCTGGTGCACCCGAACACCGGAACCCACACCCGTGCCCAAAAACCTTTCGGCCGAGAAACATTTTTTGTCCGAGATTTGCCTTTCCTCGAAAGATCTCGCCGAGACAACCCCAATCTGCCGAGAACTCTCATCTATCGTCAGCCGAGCCAACCCACACACCATCTTCACCCGTTGCTTTTCACCCATCCTCGACCGAGAAATCTTGCACACCTTCGACCGAGCAAACCCGTCCTACACCGTCACCACTTGCCGAGAAAAACATCCTACCATCTACCGAGATATCCCATCCTTTGGTCGAGCCAGCCCATACATCCTCGACCGAGAATTCTCGACCACCCTCGGCCGAGCAAACCCGATCTTCACCACTTGTCGAGACTTCTCGGCAGACACCTCAGCGCCATACATCTCCCACCGAGAAAACCAAGCCCAACGCCCTGAGCATGCTCTCGAGCACTCGCACCCACCACCTTCCGAGGTCGTCCACACATGTGCACGATCTCATCCTCCTATTGCCGGGGCTCGTGCAAGCAGGGTACTGAAGTTTTCGACACCACCCGTGGAAGATCTCGATCACCGACCAGTGACTCAACCACTGAAAGTTCCTTACAACCTAGAACCGAGATCCATGCTACACAGCTTCAACCCATCATGCCGAGGTTCGACGGTATGAGGGATAACACTACATCGATTATTCTTGAATTGGAGGCACCACCACATCTTAATTATGTTTCGGAATCAACGGTACACTCAACATCCTCTAGTTCTTTTGATGATCTACTGCAACTAACCTTGTAGGTGATTCAAATAACACGGAGGATGAGGAATACATGACTTTACGCAACATAAGAAGTAATACCAACACAAGTCGACACACATCTCCAGCTAAGAAGAACATGAGTCCAATTAGTCGAAGAACACGCAGTCGATGATGATTTTTACGACATGGAATGTAAGAGGCATCCAAAAAGCTCACAAGCAATCAACAATTGCCGACCACGTGTTCAAGTAAAAACTGGATGCCATTGCACTGATTAAGACCAAGCTTACAAAGTTGAAACTCAAGACGTTTATGGCAAAGCATTTTAATCAACGTGAGTGTGTCCACAATTTTGATGAGGTGGCAGGGGGACGTATCTTAATCATTTGGAACCCAAGCAGGATAAGGGTTGATGTCATCATACGAGAGAAACAGGTGATCCACTCCAATTTCACTTGTGTAATTACCAATACTACCTTTGTTTGCTCGATTGTCTATGGTTTTTGGCAGGTTATACATAGACGGGAGCTTTGGGATTCTTTGATCATCCATGTTGATCCATCAAAACTGGTATTGTCGTGGGAGATTTCAACTGTGTTCTTAACCCGGATGAGAGGATTGGAGGACGAGTACCGCTTGAGAGAGAGTATAAGGACTTTGTTCACATTTGTGCACTTGTAGGGCTCGAGGATTCCCCCTCGACGGGCTGCCACTTTACGTGGACCGATACAGTGAAATATTCTAAGATTGATAGGGTTTTGATTAATAATGCTTGGATAAATGCTAACCTTTTTTACAGGACAAATTTTCTAACGAGAGGCACTATGTCTGATCACTCGCCGGCACTGATCACACTCTTTGGAGATGTGACTCGGTACCGTCGTTCTTTCAAGTTCTTCAACATGTGGATGAAGCATCCTGACTTCAATCGCCTGCTTGAAGAAAATTGGAGTGAACAAATGAATGGTCAACCACAGTGGATATTGGCTGCAAAGTTGAAGAAGATGCAACAGATTTTCAAGGAGTTCAATTTCAAGGAGTTCAGCCACCTCATGAAGCGGACGAGTATTTCTAGAGCTGCATTGCACTCTGAGCAATTGGCTCTGGATAGTGACCCCCAGAATGAGGAGCTGTTGGAACAAGAACTTGGTCTTCGAAAGAAGACTAAGTTCTTGGAGGAGGTTGAGCGTAGTTTCTTCAAACAAAGAACGAAGAACATGCACATCAACCTATCTGACAGATGCACTAAGTTCTTTCACTCTATGGTGAAAAGAAATCACACACGTAACACAATTTCTTTTTTATGCAGGGATACGGAGGAACCGACTTATGACATGGAGGAAATTATTGGAGCATTTGAGGCCTTTTATACTGATCTCTTTGGTATGAAGGTTCCCACGAGTGGATTCGACCCTACCGTGTTTGGGGAGGGACCACTGCTTGATGCACAAGATGGGATGGATATGGTTATGGAGGTGTCATAGATGGAGATTAAGAATGCCCTGTTCGACATTACGAGTGAGAAGGCACCGGGACCGGATGGCTACCCTTCAGCTTTCTTCAAAGAGAATTGGGATATCATGGGCCACGACGTTGTTATGGCTGTACGGGAGTTCTTCGAGAAGGGGTCTGTTGAGGAGTTAAACCACTCGGTGGTTACTCATATTCATAAGAAGCATCACAATCCCACTATTGCTGACTTCAGACCGATTGCTTGCACCAATGTCGTCTACAAGACTATTTCGAAGGTCCTGACCGAGAGGATGGCGTCTTTGATAGGCAAGATCATTGATCCTGCACAGTCAGGTTTTGTAAGAGGCCGGAATATCTCAGACAACATCTTCTTGGCTCAGGAATTGCTTAGAGGCTATGAGAGAAAACAGATTACCCCGAGATGCATGCTCAAGATTGACCTTCTCGATCTCTTGGGAATTCCTCAGACGAGCATTGGATAGGCTGGCTTTTCACCCATGCTTCACCTATTGGATCATGACTTGCATCACCTTGGCAACTTATACTCTGACAATTAATGAAGGGACTCATGGGTTCATCACTAGGCAGTGAGGGCTTAGGCAGAGTGACCCGATATCACCCAGTTTGTTCCTTTGTTGCATGGAGTACCTCTGGAGGATGTTGAAGAAACGAAGAAGTGAGTTGGATTTTCAATATCATCCTAAGTGTAGTACTTCAACGCTTTCGCATCTTGCCTTCGCTGATGATTTGTTACTCTTTGGCAGGGATGACATTGCATCAATGGAGGTGCTTGCGGATGCTCTTGGGGACTTCTCTCGTGCTTCGGGGCTGAAGATTAATAATCACAAGTCCTTGATATTCAGGTGGGAGTTCGACCATTTGAGTAGCAAGCGATCTTAGATTTGTTCGGCTTCCCATTGGGAGAACTTTCGACAAGATATCTTGGCATCCCTCTATCTTCGAGGAAACTAGGAGTTATTCAGTATAGTGGATTAGTGGAGAAGATAGTGTCTTGTATCCACCGTTGGTCTAATTTAAATTTATATACAGATGGACAGTTGGAATTGATTCGATCGGTGTTGCAGGGCGTGGAGTGCTTCTGGCTACAGGTTCTACCTCTTCCGGTCATCGTCATTGATCGAATCAATACGATGGCTAGGAGGTTCCTATGGGGTTCGACCCATTGTCCCGTTGCTTGTAAAGCTGTTTGTTTACCAAAGGATGAAGGAGGTTTAGGTCTACGAGATCTCTCAACTTGGAACAAGGCTTTACTGGCAAAGACTTTGTGGAACATTCATACCAAGAAGGACTCCTTGTGGATTCAGTGGATCCATGTAGTATCTGACAGCCACCACCATATGGGAGTTTCCTACTCATATTCGTTTATACCCTCTCCTTAAGAATATCCTCACTCTTCGTGATCGTATTTTGCAGGATTCTGGAGGTGATCATTATAGAGTCAGAGCTACTCGAGAGTTTGTTTGGCACCAAATGGACAGGAGCCGCCTACCACTATCTCAGAGAGAAGGGTGAGAGGCAGTTTTGGCACAAGGCGATCTGGAAAGACTACATCCCGCCTAAGTTTTCTATCACCATGTGGCTTGCCATGAGGGGAAGACTTAAGACGGTTGACAGACTTTGACACATGAGTATATCACAGGTATGTACAATTTGTAATACCCATTTAGAGTCTCACGATCACTTATTTTTTGAGTGTAAGGGTACGGAGACGGTATGGAGGCATATAAGAGAATGGCTTCATCTCCCGATGAGGATGACTACCATTACTAGTGCTATCAAGCACATCAAGAGGCGAAAGACGGGGTCTGCAATCATCATTCGAGCCAAGCAGATTGGTCTAGCAGCTGCGGTTAATCATATTTGGTATGCGCACAACAAGCTTATCTTCGAAGACATCCTCTTCGATGTGAAGACCATTGTGAAGGTTATTCAGGAAGATTTTTATGCAGCTTTATATTTTTTGTATCCTGTGGACCTTGTTGCTTCTCATTTTGAGTTGGCTATGTAGTGAGCCGAGGGGATGTCTCGGTTTTGATATTGGATCCACTTTTGGGATGCCATAAGTTGTACTTCATAACTGTTATTGGAATATGAGTGAGTGTGTTGAGGGACTGTTTCGGCCCAACTGAAATAGTGCACCTTATGTGTTTGCATACGTTCACAAACCCCACCCCTTGTGCCCCACGATTACACTGCACGAGGGTACTCTTTTCCCCACTGGTCATGGGGTTTTTAATGAGGCCCGTCCCTACTGTGTCACTTAGGGGTTGTTGGGTTTGTTTCTTTCCATGCTTTGCTAGTGTAAGCGAGTCGCTCTTTGGCCTATGTGGCCAATAGGGCATTTTCATCCCATCCCATGCCTTGTTTTTTGGAAACTTGGCTGTATCCCCCTCGGGTATGCCTGAGTTTAGTTTGTAGTATGTGTTACATGTTTATGCTATTTCGTATGTTTTGACCAAAAAAAAAAAAGACCAGTTGATGGGGATTCTACAAGGAAAAGTTCATCGGAGGAGTAGAATGCATCTTGGTAGGTGGAAGCCATGCTGACAACCACCAATGATTCAAAAGTGGTGATCAAGTTCTTGCACAATCATATTCCGACTCGGTATAGAACCTCGAATACTTTGCTCAGTGATGGGGGGAAGCCACTTCAAGAATCAGTGGTTGTAAGGTAATGGTCTAGCTAAAGACGTTAAATTAAGAACTTGTTGGGAGGTAACCCAATGTTTTTGTTTTGTTTGGTTTGGTTTTGTTCTGTTTTTGGGCTTTTGCTTTGTTTTATATCTTTTAGGTGTTGAGTTGAATGAGAAGAGTAGCCAATGATGAGCATTGTTTTTATTGTAAAAATTTGTTTGCAATTGAATTTTGTGAAATGAAGCATGTTATGATTATTGTAAGTATTGAACCTTTGAGAATTTGATCACATGTTTGAAACCTGTGAGACTTGAGCTTTTAACTGTTATATTATTTCAGACTTTTTTCTTTCTGTGTAGAGTGGTTTGAAATAGCATGTGTTTCTCTAGAACTTGCTCTGGATCTTTTTCGAGGTTGCATTGATGTGCTTAAGAATTAGGAGATGATATTAGACATTCTTTTCTTATCCTATATAATATCCAAACACTAACCTGTTGATCATTTTATCTTTTGATGAGCCCATTTGAGCCTAACTTGTTCTTTCATAAAGTCGTGGGTTAGGTTGAGTTTGTTAGTGTGATGATTAGTTGCTAGAAATGAAAGGTTGAGAAAAAGAAAGAAAAGAAAAAGATAATAGATGATGAGAAAGTGATAAATCAAAAAAAAAAATATTTACCCATATAAGTTCAAAAAAAAAACGTTGACACAAGTATGAGAAAAGAACATAAATGTGTGAAGTAGCTAGAGTTTGGGATGAGTATATCACTTAGATGATAATTGTGAAGTTCTTAGAAACAAATGACTTCTTGGTGTGGAGAATTGAAATGAATTATTAAAGTTTGGGAAGTGTGACTTATGATGCTTATTGTGTTTTTCATTGTGAGATTATGAATCACTTAGCCTAATAAACATATCCTACCTTACCAAAGAGCCTACATTATAACCCTTTATAAGACCTTTTTATCTTAGTTCTTGAGCACATATTTGAGCGATGGAGAAATAGACGATTTGGAAGCTTATGGTAGATTCCGTGTGTTTCAAATATTGAGAGTATACACGTCCTCCTTGATACACTTGAGTGTTTGAGAGTTTTTATATGTATATCCATGTCGTGAGGATTAAGGTTTGAGAAGGCTTGTGTGATATTATGATATGTGGAGTTTAACGGAAGAGGTTGTTATTTGATTCATTTGATGTGAATCTTGTGTTGCTCATTGCTATGAGGCTTATTACTTTTGTCGCTCAAATCATTGCCTGTTCTTTTGGTCGTCTCTCTTTTGTTATGCTTTGTTTGAGGACAAACAAAAGGTTAAGTTTGGGGGAGTTGATAAACCTCATTTCTACCCGATTTATGAGACTGTTTTCGTTCATTTTATAATAGTTAAGTGGTCATATGAGCTTTCGTTTGATATATTTATGTCTACATTGAAAGATATTATGTCGTGTGTATTTCGTGTCATTTTGCTCAGGTTTGGATGTCAAAAAAGTGGATCACGAGATAGAGAAGTTTTTCCCGCGTGAGCTCGCGACCATTTCTCACGGAAGAGTCTCGCGAGCCCAGCTCACGAAGGAAGACGGAAGACGCAGAATCCTCGCTCTCGAGGTATCCTCGCGACATAGTCTAGAGAGGCCTAGTGATATAATCTAGAGAGGTAGTGTCGCGAGGCGAGACAGAGATCAGACGAAGTTACACCTCGCGACTCTTCTTCGCGAGGTCAATCTCACGAGCCATTGCGGGATTAGGGTTACAAATAGGTGGAGCCGTTCGAGAATGAAAAGAATAGACTTTTTGTGACGACCCGACTTCCCAATGAAGTACGGATCCTATGGATCGTCACCGGTATGATAAAGCAGCGAATATAAACATAATTATTCAATGCAATTAACCATTTAACTACTCAACAATGCATAACTAACAAGGAAATAAGCTATTCAATACCAACTCGAGTCACAGAAGGACTCTTCAAAAAGGGTGCAAGGTTCAAATATAACCCAATCAAGGCACAATTCAAAGTACGAGGTACGACCTCAAATTCAATACGGTATGAAGGTAATTATAATAAAAACACCAAAAGTTATAAGAGTTAGGCAGCAATAAACGTGTAGACATGCATATGACGATGCATGCCCAAGGTTCTAGAATCCTTTCAAATTAAGCATAAAACAACTGCTACTCTGCACCACCACGCACCCATCATCGATCCTTGCTCAACCTGCACATCAAAAACAAGATGCATGGCTAAGTACAAAAGTACTCAGTGGACTCATTGCCGAAAATATTTTCTTTGTCAAAAGTTATTAACTTCCCACGATAGCGCATTAGGATTTTAGTTAAAAGACTCATGCCTATCAAACATTTTATCATTTTCCAAAAGAGTTCGGCCGAACTATTTCATTCACGTTGTTTCCATATCTGATCATTCATTCGTTCATTCATTCGCGCACTATGGAGATGGCCACCTACACATAGTCGCCGTGACCGGTCGAGGTAGCTAACCATAACACACAGTCACACGTGTACACAATCCGAGTTAGTCCTTAACTAAGTCGGGTCCGATCGTTACCCTTTTTAAACGTTGGTGGACCAACTCATTCACATACCACATTGGATATACCAATCTTAGATAGGATAACAACAAAACATAAACATTTGGCAGTCAATAACATTTCATGTGATAATATTTCATAAAGCTTTGTAAATCATGCTTTGAGTTATGCATAATATTTTTGTTTCAAGAAAGCCCACCTACTAATCCAAAGCTAGTAAGTCTAAGTGAGCAGGGGGTGGTTGTTCTTCCTCTCCGACTACGTACGATCAAACCCTTCATAAGAAAATAGCGTTTCTTAGATTCTTTCTATCGATCGAAGGTTGTTTATAAATTACGACTTAAAGTTCCCAATTAGGGTTTCTTTATGATTTTATGTGATTGTTTTAAGATAATTTTTATTATCTTACATTCCCAATTCCCAAGCTATATTACATCATCGTTCATAGGTGAACTTCAATTATGAATCACATATTCCGAGTCTATCATCGACTCTTAACCTTAGTTTTATTATAACGTTATAGATTGTCGTTAATCAAATTATGATTGGTAAATTAGGATATTCTCAAGCCACTAACTAGACCTAACAATTATAGTTACGTCCTAGTAGGTTATGCTTGACGACTTGTCGTATTAGCACGATAAGTAAAGGAGGAGTATTGCCTTATGATTCAAGTGAACACATGCTATCATGTAAGTAAGTACTTAAGAATAAATGAAGTGCTTCGGAAACATTAACTCGACTTTTGAGACATAAGGGTTGACATCTTATGTTCGAATCCTTGCTTACACATTACGACACTGTCTGTTTATCTTAACTCGTCGGAGATTACATATGTCGTATAATCGTTATTAGTTATCGAGTTGTTTTAACGCTCAACTAATATCGTATTGGGTTGTCGTTATTGAGTACTAAGGTTGTAGCTCGGCTTTTGGTTTTTCTAACTTAGGAACTCACATTCGAGTACCCTTTTATTTATAGAAAACCCTAATTTGTGTCTAACTTCGATTCTCGTTAATTCCTTCTTAAGTTATCGAAATTGGTCGATTTCTTTTGGATTCTCGTACTTATAGTATTATGTTGTTTACGTTTGGGGTTTTGGTTTGTCGGTACAATATAAACATAAACATCCAACACCAAACAATACCATACACAACATAAACTATACTAAAGCATTAGAAAACCCTAATTTCTAACATAATACACAATCATTGTGTATGTGTGCATAAGTGTTCCATTCATTCACCATAATCACAACCATTTATTCTAAGCTTATAATTTCACTATCATAGCATCATTTAACATTAGAAGTAAACACATACTTAGCCATTTTGTTACGTTTTCGATAATTAGCAACAATTAGCATATGTATCCAATAAATTCCAATAAAATCGTGTTATACTCCTATCATACTATAGAATTTAATTTCCAACTCAATACCATCAAGTAAAATTTTAAATCATGGGCAAATAAGCATTTTATTTTTGGTATTTATAATTTATTGAACATTGGTGTTCAATAAATTTCACAAAAATCATATCATGCTTATATCATATACTAAACATGAAATATCATCTCATATCATACATTAAAATTTAAATCCATGCTTTTCATCACTTAAGTATTTATATATATATATATATATATATATATATATATATATACATATTCAATAAATTTCATTTCTTCACAATATGTTTATGTTATGCAATAACATGTAATATTAACATAAAACACCAACCAATATTTATAATATGAATTAAATGCTTGGAATTCTTTTTGTCCTCACACATATTTTACATATATGTTCAATAATTCCCAACAATGCATATTAGGTTCATATTATTTCTAAACATAACATATCCTATCATTTCCAACAAATGAAATCAAATAAACCTTAGATAAACCAATATAGTTTTTTAGGTACATCCTCTGGTCTAATCCTTAGTTGATGGTATCCCGACTTTAGATCTATCTTTGAAAAGACTCCTGCTCCCTTAAGCTGATAAAATAGATCGTCAATTCGGGATAAAGGATACTTATTCTTAAGAGTTATCTTGTTTAACTCTCGATTGTCTATGCACATTCTCAGTGTACCATCCTTCTTCTTCATGAAGAGGACAGGTGCTCCCCATGGAGACACACTGGGTCTAATGAAACCTAACTCCAAGAGTTCTTGTAGCTGGATCTTCAATTCTTCAAGTTATTTTGGTGCCATCCGGTATGGGGCTTTCGACACAGGGGCAGAACCCGATTCGAAGTCGATCGTGAACTCGATCTGTCGGTTTGGCGGTAATCCCGATAGTTTATCAGGAAATACATCGGGGTATTCCTTCACCATCGGAACGTCTTCTATCCTCCTCTTATTCTGCTCTTCCTCCTGGAGGTAGACAAGGTAGGCGTGGTTCTCTGTCTTGTTCAGCAATGTCTTTGCTTGTAGTGCGGATATGATTGGGACTCTCCTCCCTATGATGATCCCATGAAAGTCTGTAGGTTTCTCTCCGGGGTGTTGGAAAGAAATTTTCCTTTCATTACACAGGATGATCGCATTATGTTCGGTTAACCAATCCATTCCTAGGATTATGTCCACATCTGTCATAGGTATGACGTGAAGGTTATCTGTCATGACCTTAAGTGAGCCTAGTCCAAGTTCTAGGTTCGAACATATGTGGGTTATCGTTCTTATGCCTCATATCGAGAAGATATTCTCATGATTTGTTCGCTGCGTTTAGGATCTAATCCTATGTTTTCTACGCATGCTCAAAGAATAAAGAACGCGAGGCACCAAGATCAAACGGTGGGATAACAAGCAATGTGGAGTATTCCATACCGCCAAGTTTCCTTGGTTCCTTAGCTGCTCTTATGGAACTCCCTTCTGGTTGAGGGCGTAAGCCACAGCTTATGATGGCGGTTCTTTGTTGTTGTTGTTGGGCCGCTTGCATCGCCGTTGTTGTTTTTTGGGGTGCTGGTATCTTTGCTACTACTGTCGCCATTGTTGTTGTCGTTATCGCCGGGTCGATACGGCCGCTGATTCGACCGAAAGTATTGGACCGGGGCTGTTGGATTGGTTGAGCTTGGATAGCCCGGATCGGTGGACTCGGTTAAGCACGCCGTATGACCATTTCCTAGCGCATCAGGCGATCTCGCCTCTAGTAGTGAACCTTCCGCCATACTCAAGCATCCATCATTGGTGAACGCAGATGCCCCTTTGACCCTATGGCACCTTGGGCACCGAGGGGAGCCTTACGATTTCTAGTTTCCGCCTTGGTCGCGGGTACCATGGGCGTCTGTTCTGCTCGCGGTGCCCGGATGGCACGTTGTTCCCTCGCCATGGCGTCCGTCGGCTGGCGATGTTGGATCCTTGACCTTGATGGGGTCCTTCCCATTTCTCTTTCCACGATCCCCTTGGTGATTCGGGGATGTCTGACCGATAGTCCTATCTTGGGCATGCGCACCGATGTCCAATGCCCGACCGAGGGCCTCACGGTAAGTCGTTTCCGCGGCTAGCGAAACCCCGATTTCATGATGAGTCCCCGCTCAAACTTTTCTCATCCTCTTCTCGCTTGTCGACCAGGTGGGATGCATATCGTGACATCTCGCTGTAATGCACGGTCGTGAGTCTCGCGACCGTTGTCTTTCCACGACGTGAGGTTATAGAACTCATGTTCTTTCCATTTTGGTAGCTCTTAGGAATATACTCGTGATACTTCCTTCTTGAACTCCTCCGGTGTAATCTTGAAGTTCTTCTTCTGATAGAGTTTTCTCTTCGCCTCCCACCGTAAGTCGGCCGCACGGGTCATCCGGAAAGCAACGCATGACAAACGCTTAAGAGGTGCGGTGAAGGAAGTTAAAGATTCGCCCAGTGCGCGAATCCAATGTTCAGCATCCACGGGATTCCCAGTCCCGTTGAAAGTTGGTGGATTCTGTCTGAGAGATAGCTCCTCAATCCTTTTTGCCGACGGTGGTGGTGGTAGATTGTCATCTCTTTCGGGTGTTACCTCACTATTTCTCGATGGCATTCTATCTTTCATAAATATACGTAATCAAATATCTTCTTATACCATCCGTCAGGATCACAAATATCTTAGCACGGTATGTATATATGATCATAAGCATAAATCTAGCAGGTCATCGAACACCACATCTCACAACCTTAAAAACCAAAGCTCTAGGGAAGCTATCATCATATCTAATCAATATGTCTCTACGAAGACTTTCATCACCGCTTTTAAGATCCACAAAAGGTCAGGTACGGAGTATGATGCTCCAAAATTAACATCAACATCACTCAGTGCACCTAGTCACGGTGCATATAAAAATCTAAATGCTTCTGTGGTCATCAGAATAAGGGTTCATTTCGGAACGACTCATCGTTTCCACAGGCATCAAAAGATATACAAAGGTAAATAGACAAACACTATCTTGCCCTAATAACTAGATCCACAATCTCATGGGGTGTAGACATGGCTCATCGTGTCGGAGTAAGAACCGAGAGTATGGGTATTGTCTACTCCTTCCATTTCATCGTCGTGGTAGGTCCTTCCTCTCGGGTCCTACTCTCTTTGACCTCAAAGATTGAATGTGGAGTCACGGTCTCTGATAATAATGACTCTAGCTTCTCCTATAGTAGCTAAGTCTCGGCGGATCTCACCATGATCTCCTCCCAGCATTGGTGGAAACGGAAGAAAGCGAAGGGCACAAGCTCCTCTCACAGGCGCATGCAAGTTAGGGCCACGTGAATCGTCAATCTCACAAGATCGTGACACATGGGTCCGTATGGGGTGGCGGTTGAAGCTGGGAAACGGCCGGTAGGTAGAGGTGATCGCGGCATGGAATGATCGGCGGTTATGGTCGGGGAGCAATGACGGGCTTGGATCCCATCGCGATGGGACCAAAAGTGAGTTGTCAAGGACAGAAGCTCCAACCTCGAATATGTTCCCGCCGGTCGACCAGCAAGAATGCAGTCCATCGGATGCCAAACGAGACACCTCCGGGTGAAGCCACTCAGAATCTCATCACGCTAGGTGTACACCCGCCCGGGAGATATGGTCCACGGGGTAGCTTCAGATATCATGAATATGTAGCTCGTGGACCGACAAACGGGCAAGTCCACCTCAAGATCGAAGTTTCTCGACGATAGATGTAATCTCATCGATATCTCACGGGCATATCCCTGCCAGTCGAATGGCAGTCTTGCGATCAGTTAAAGTCACACCGTCATAATGTGCAGGAGCCCAATGACGTACAAAATGAACAAGGAACTCGCTAATGTCTTTTACTCGTATATCTGGTTGGAACGGTGAGGCGTACTCACCTTCGGGTGTGACTCTAGAAGATAAAGTGAGCCTAGTCGTAAAAACCGTCCGAACCATCTTATATTCCTAAGTTCTTATGAAAATACTTTCATGGTTTGGTCTTTAGGAAGAGACTGCATGGTTCCTTAGGGCGTAACAAACGCTCGATGCCTCAGTATCTCGGGTAAAGGCTAAGTGATCACCCCATCTTATCGGTCCTGGATTCCTTACTTACTCACGCTATAGTATCACATCATATCCGCTCTCATTATGCACTTACAAATCATTATTTCTTTTTATACCTCCATAACGTTATACTTTTATTCTTTTCACTTATGCCACGATAGAGACAACACGCGCGGTGTTCGAAATTCATTCACGTAGAGAGGTTGAGACTCATAGCAGTGCAAACCTCTAGTTAAGCAATCGCTTCGTCATCGTAGACTCGTCACGTTCTCATCATCGAATCCGCTCGATTGTGATTCTTAATATTTCTATGTTCTCGCTCTTCCTTAGTATTTCGCTTAATCGGGGATACTTATGTTCTCATACTAAGTTGGTAGCAGGGATCATCGCCTTATGAGTCTATATTCTCGGGGGAAACATACTCATTTACATCATGCTTCGCATACAACAGTAAACAAAAATCGCGACACATTGTGCGATAATCAAGCATTCTCATTTACTTATTTACCAAGCCCCGAAGTTCGCAACTTTCTTTCAAACTAATGACCAATCAATTGAAACAACTTTTCAATTTCAAAATATTCCTCTTTCAAAAATATTTTTAACTTCCCAACAAGGCAATATTGAAATTCCAATTAACATTTCATATACTTCCATCATTTCAAAACAACTTTTAGTTAAGATAGTTACCTTCTTCCTCATCGAAAGCGGGACGACGATGGAGTGCAAGTCGATGTGACCAAACACAAATAATTTCTAGACTCGACTTTCAACTTAGGGTTCAAGGAAAGGGTTTCTAGGGTTCGGGCGAACAAGTGCTCGATACCACTTTGTGACGACCCGACTTCCCAACGAAGTACGGATCCTATGGATCGTCACGGTATGATAAAGCAAATGGATATAAACATAATTATTCAATGCAATTAACCATTTAAATACTCAACAACGCATAACTAACAAGGAAATAAGCTATTCAATACCAACTCGAGTCGAAGGACTCTTCAAAAGGTGCAAGGTTCAAATATTACCCATCGAGGCACGATTCAAAGTACGAGGTGCGACCTCAAATTCAATACGGTATGAAGGCAATTATAATCAAAACACCAAAGTTATCGAGTTAGCAAAGAATAAACGTGTGGACATGCATATGACGATGCATGCCCAAGGTTCTCGAATCCTTTCTAATTAAGCATAAAACAACTGCTACTCGCACCACCGCACCCATCATCGATCTTGCTCAACTCGCACATCAAAAACGAGACGCGTGGCTAAGTACAAAAGTACTCGGTGGACTCATTGTCGAAAACATTTTCTTTGTCAAAAGTTATTAACTGCCCACGATAGTTCATGAGGATTGTAGTTAAAAGACTCATGCCTATCAAACATTTTATCATTTTCCAAAAGCGTTCGACCGAACTATTTCATTCACGTTGTTTCCATATCGATTATTCATTCGTTCATTCATTCGCGCACAATGGAGATGGCCACCTACACATAGTCGCCGTGACCGTCAAGGTAGCTAACCTTAACACACAACACATCGTACACAATCCGAGTTAGTCCTTAACTAAGTCGGATCCGATCGATACTTTTTAACGTTGGTGGACCAACTCATCAAGGAAAACTTATTTTAACCCTCTCCAGGATCTATCTTGGATGTTTAATTCACCATACATTGATTATATTCATAGCATGCACCTATATAATTAATTGCAACACGTAGGGGTTTTCGTGTTTACTTTGAATCATCGGGGATGAGCGGATCGAGACTCGTGCTTTGATCTTCCGGATCGTATCCACGATTTCCCAATCTCGATATCGAGTGAGGATAATCTATGGAGAATGCTACAGAAAATCACCCTAATTCCATCTATATGATTTTGAAAATCTCTCCCAAGAACAATGGGATTCTCGAAAATTATAGATTAGATAATTGAGGATTAGCTTTGATCTTATCTCTTACCTTATATTTATAATGCATTACCATAATCCCATTAGGAAAGGATCCATGCATATCCCATAAATATAATAATATCCTTATGGATAAAGAGGATCAAATCATTGCCATAAAGGGAGGTAGGCGTCGATTTTCTTCCAAGCTACGGGCCTGGATGGGCCAGCCCAGGGATCAAATGCAAGGAATAAAGATGGGCCTCAAATAAATTAATTATCTTATGTTCGGCCGAACATAAATTAATTTATAAACATTCATTCATGCCACTAGAGAATAAATCTTGACTTACCCTTTATTACCGGTTGAGTCGGGCTTGCACTTAGACATTACTTAATCCCGTATTTAAGATATCGCACGTCCATTAATTATTTAGAGCATTCTCACCGCTTAAAAATTAATATCTTTAATTCCATAAGTAGTACCACTCAACCTTATTATTGTTCTTGAGCTAACGCAACTGCGCAGGTTTAGTACAATAAACCTTTTGAGCTCCTTAAGGGACGTTATCATCCTAAACGGATACGGTGACTGACTGAGATAACTAGCATGACATACAAGCACGCCACCACCCAAGACGGAGAATATTGGGTTAGAACATATAACCCTCACCCATAACAAGTCAAAGTGATGGTCAAGAACTCATACCACCTAATACCTTATCGAGGTTTAGATCATCGTAAATCACCGAGATCTAGGTTCTTCACGACGGTCGATAGAAGAACTCATCTCACCGTGATCCATCAATACGTCGAGACGTACTAGCATGACAAGCAACCAAGTCAAGTCACTTCTTATCTATACATGACTTATACCGACAACTCGTCCTCAAGTTGTCTCGGTGTGATTCTTTTATATCTCATTAAGCTTGACCAATCATACGAGACTTCGTGATTTTCACACAATCGTATGATCTAACTTATATATGAGATAAGGGGACACGGATATATGCAATCAAGTAATCAATTCAGATAGAGATTGTAATATTGGTAATCAGGAAACATTGTATACAAGCTCAACCAAAACCGCTTTCAAGATACAATCCAACAATCTCCCACTTATACTAAAGCAAACTTTAGTATACAATGTGTCTCTACTAGCTATTACAAACAAAACCATCACTTTGCTTCTCCCACTTATACAAAAGTTTCTAAGTGGGTGCCATCAAGCGCAATCCAAGTCCTCGAACGCACGCCGTAGACTTTTGCGGCGAGCTCTTTGTTAATGGATCCGTTAAGTTATCCGTCGTATCAATCTTTTCAATCAAGACGCCCCTCGCCTCACGATTTCTCGTATGACATGGTACTTTCTCTCTATGTGTTTGGTCGCCTTGTGGGTCCGTGGTTCCTTCGAGTTTGCCATCGCACCGAAAGTTATCACAAGATACTATGATACTCTGGGCAAACCAGGTTCCAAACCTAGATCCATGAGGTAGTTCTTGAACCATACATCCTCCTTACCAGCCTCCGAAGCGGCTACATATTCGGCTTCCATGGTGGAGTCCGCAACGCATTGCTTTCACTCCGCCAGGATACGGCTCCACCTCCCAAGGTAAACACATAGCCTGAGGTAGACTTTTTCTCATCACGGTCAGCTTGGAAATCCGAGTCTGTATAACCCAAAGGCATTAGACTATTTGCATGGTAAACTAGCCTATAATCTTGAGTCCTTTTCATGTACTTGAGTATATGCTTTACTGCAGTCCAATGAGCTTGTCCAGGGTTAGAATGATGTCTAGCTACTATGCCTACCGCATAGCATATATCGGGCCTCGTACATAGCATTGCGCACATGAGACTTCCTACGGCGTAAGCATAAGGAACTTGTCTCATTTCCTCTATCTCCTTTGCAAATCGGAGGTGACCTGCTCCCTTAGATAAAGGAACGCCATGTCTAAAAGGTAGCAATCCTTTTCGCGGTCTCGCATACTAAAACGAGTAATCACAAGATCAATGTAAGACGCCCGAGATAAGCTCAATATTTTCCTCTTGCGATCTCGGTAAACCTTGATCCCAAGAATGTACTGCATCTCCTAAGTCTTTCATTTGAAACCGATCGGATAACCAACTCTTTACGCCCCGATAACAACTTCACATTGTTGCCAACTAGAAGAATGTCATCTACATAAAGTGCAAGAAATACCACATCACCGCTGACATCTAAACGACACACAACTCCCACTAGGCAACCGGGTAAATCCATAAGAATTTACCACCTCGCCAAAGCGTAAGTTCCGGATCGTGAGGCTTGCTTAAGCCCATAAATGGACTTCTTAAGCTTCCATACTAGATGCTCTTCACCCTTCACCACATAACCTTCGTTGTCGTGATATAGATGTCTCTACCTTCCTCAAGGTTACCGTTAAGAAAAGCGGTTTTCACATCCATTTGCCAAACCTCAAGGTTCAGTGGCTGCTATGACCGTAAGAATTCGATGGACTTGAGCATTGCTACGGTTAAAAGGTCTCATCGAAATCGATGCCCTCAATCTGAGTGTACCCTTTCGCCACAAGCCTCAGCTTTAAAAGTCAAACCCTCCATCCGAATCTCTTCCTCAGATACCCACTTACTACCTATGGCTTCCTCGCCATCCGGTAGAGTGTCTTTTCATATACATCCATAGTCAGTTATGGACTCAATTTCTAAGTCCATAGCGATTGTGCCATGATCTTGCATCAATGTCTTGTATCGCGTCATTTGATGTCCATGGGTCGATTATCGCTCGCTCGCTTCCGGGACTAAACCAAGATTCACCCACGAACATAAATCGCCGGGTCGACGAACAACCCTTCCACCACGACGAGGCGCCATCGCACAATGGCAACGGTGGGTGCAAGAACTTGTGGTTCTCATCTTGCATAACTTGCTGGATAGGAGCCACTTGTATGCGCCAGATCTCCAAGGAACTCGACCCACTTCAATTTCAAGTATCTCGTGTCGATCCCTCCCACTGACACCCACATCTCGCACCTCGCTTAATCGGTGGTGGAATACGATCATCTTCTAATTCTCAAGAATGATTTCAACTTTGGATATATGGTTTGTCATATAATCCTCTTCTAAGAATCGGGCATTAGTGCTAATAATGACCTTCTCGATCCTTAGACTATACAAAACCACCTTCGTCCCTCTAGATATCCAATAAACAGCCTTAAGGCCGGATCTAGCCTCCAACTTGTCGCCTTCTTGTTCAAAGACACGTGGCCGGATCTGCCCCATATCCTTATGTGGCTTAAACTAGCTCATACCAAACCACAACTCGAAGGGTCTTTTCGACCGACTTGACGGTACTAGATTTAGCAAGTATGCCGCCGCTTCTAAGGCATACCCCGTAACGAAACAGCAATGTTGCATAACTCATCATTGTTCTAAACATTTCCAAAAGAGTCATATTTCTTCGCCCGACACACCATTTTGTGGTGTGCCGGTGTAGGCTTGCCGGGAGGTAATCCCACACTTCACTAGATAGTCCATAAACTCACATCGAGGTATTCGCCATCGCGATCGCATCATGATGACTTGATACTTTTACCAAGCTTCGCTCCACTTCCGCCTTTAAACTCTTTGAATTTCTCAAAGCATTCGGACTTGCGGTGAAGCGGTATACATATCCGCACCTCGAGTAATCGCCAACGAAAGTGACAAAATACTGCATTCTCCACGAGCTTTGTGGACATCCGTCCACAGTCGAATGGACTAGCTCCAACACTTCTTTCGCTCTATAACCCTTCGCTGAAGGGTCTGGTCGACATCTTTCCTTCTATATGATTCGCAGATCGGCAGAGTAACTGTGAGATCACCCAACGCCCATTCTTAGCCGCCTGGATCCTATTTAGATTGATGTGACCTAATCTAATATGCCGAGAAATGTGGTGTCATCTTGCGAAGAAAACTTTCTCTTTTTAAGGTTTGTAGATGATGCAATATAGTTATAGGTATTATGTTTAGCGTAAATAGATAAAGCTTAATTATATAATGTGCCAACACGATAACTCGTCATTTCTTATGATAGAAACACCACTATCAAAAATAACGAATATCCATGAATTAATAATTTCAAACAAACAAGGTTCCACCGAAAATTTGGCACATACAAAACGTCTTTTAAAACTAAACTGTTGTCTCAAAACATAAAGTAACATCTCCGACGCAATGGCCTCGACTTTGCGCGCTGCCTATGGAGATCGTTATCTCGCCATCATGCAGCTCCCTTGTCCGCAGAACCCTCGCAAGGTGTAACAAACATGATCGGTCGCACTCCTGTTCACTACCCATGAATGGGTAGAACAAGTCGCTAAACATGTTTCACATTAAAGCAAACGGGCGCACTGAGCCTCGAGCATAGGGCACTTGCCTTCCAATGCCCGCCTTGCCGACTTGAAGCACTTGCCCTCTCCTTTGGCTTCTTTAAGCCTCCCGTGTGCATGTTCTTGTTCCCATTACTCCTACTATTTCCTCGCTTCTACCACCTTTGGTGCCCCTTTTCTTTTCCATTTTGCAACGGAAAATTTGGGCCCCTAGATATGCTAGCAAGAGCATGTGCCCTTACCCATAACTCCTTCCGCGCCACGAGATCATTAAGCAACCGACTAAGTGTATACTCGGTCTTGCTCATGATCGCATTCACGCAAAAATTCTCAAAGACTTCAAGGTGTTGAGGATGATATCGACCTTCGTCACCCAATACCTCCTCCCAACCGATCAAGACTATCCATGAGATGAGTCATGTGGGAGACATGTTCATGAACCGAACTTCCTTCTTCCATCTTACACGCCAAGATTTCTCTCATTGTGTGGAAGTCGATCTGTTCGATCCGACACCAAACTTACTCTCGAGACTTGACCATATTTCGGTCGCGCTCACCATCGATCGATGTCGCACTGCAAGCCTTGGACATAGTAGTCATCATATAGCATTTGGCCATATTGTTTGACTTATGCCAAAGTCCGCTTGACTCGCTGCTCATTAGTCGACGCCGATAAGGGCATCGGGTTTAGGGAGTAGTGAGAACAAACATGTGTTCTTCAAATGATAAGAACATATTCCATGTTTCCTTTCCACTCGATAAAATTCGGACCGATAAGGGATTTTGTGCGAGCATATTGATAATCGGTGTAAGAGATATATCGAAAAGATAATGTAAACACATAAGCATACGATCGCACATAATTCATAACAATAATATTGTAACCTTTTGATAAAACAATATTAATTGAAACCTCCAATCGCCCAAGGAATTCCACATGCAAGCCACGCTGTGGATCGTTTACACGAACCCTCGACTGCACTAAAATATACCTTTTAGTCGCTTAATTTCAATCCATGTCAACTTATCCTTATGACAAATGAAATTAATGATCGACCTTACTGCACCACATCACTATCACAAGAAGGGACTTGGCGGGAAGTTGTACTCGAGGTGATGTCTAGCAATGACCACAATTTTAACAACAGAAATGAATTTTAGAATGGCATACTCACTAGACCATACCGCCCAATCCAAATTCTTTTGTTATCTCATTTTATATCCATCTCTAGAGAACCTATGAAAATCGTGACATGCAGCCACGCATGTGACGCTTTACATGAAACTCCCACTTCTCAATAGATTTAAAATGTTTTATTTAGAAATCTCATCTAACAAACTTATGATAAGCAGCAAGCAAGCCACGCGTATGGATCGCCACTCACAAGGTCGCCTCACTTTGTTTAGAGATCAAAATTCGAGGTCTCGACATTTTAATTTTAAAAATTAATTTGTCGGGTTGCTTGCTTAGTCTTTTGTTCAAAAGGTTTGTCCATGCGGATCATGTAATCCTAGTATGCTTTTCTATAGAACTCAACATGTAAAACATGCTCAGTAATTCTAAAATATGCTTGAAAACGCGATAAACCTAGCATGCTTACTATGCGCATCCAATCACGAAAACATATAATATGTTTGTTCACGTAATTTAAACATACATAGCATGCTTCAAGATAATTTAAACATCCACTACATGCAATGAACGATTAAAATAAAATAAAACGCTCATCGTGGCCCACTCGTGGAACCCGCACTTTTCCTACCTAATCTATTACATAGAATTACAAAGCATGATCTTCATAAACATTCAAAACGGCCTCGCACGCACGGCACGGACCGGATTCGCTATAACCGGATTCGGGCCAAAATCGGGGTTTGGGCGAAAAAATCGGGTTTGGGCCGGGTTGGCCCAAAATGGGGCTGGCGCTGCGCCAGGGCACAGCCATGCACGCGCTCAAAGACATCGCCGCCGCCCACTCGCGCCGCCCGAGTGCTCCTCGTGGGCTGCCTCACGGTCGCGAAGACGCACCGCGACCCGCCGAGCACGCTGCGGCGCGGCCATGCTCACGCTCCTCACCGCGCCACTTGGCGCGCGGTGCCTCTGGCCGACTCGTGATCGCGAGCCCGCTTCATGGCCAGCTGGGGATCTCGTGACGACAAACGCGCCCCGTCGCCCTCGCCGCCAAGCGTCTCGATCTCGCGCGACAAACGCGCCCGCCGCCAGCGCCGACGCGTTGTGCATGCCACCTAGCGAACGCGAAGATACCCGCGACTTGCGACGAGCACCGCCGAGCCGCACCCGCCGCCGGGGTGCCGAGTCCCGCGCCAAGCGCGAGCCCTGCACTGGTTGCTGAGCCATGCCGCTGCGCCGCCCGGCCGCCGCCGGGCGTGTCCGCGAGCGCCCGGTGTTCAAGCGCCGTCGCCCACCGTGCGACCTTCTGCCGATGAACTCCGCTGCCTCGCTTCTTCGTTCTTTCTTCGTTTTCTTTACGTATAAGATTTACGTAAAAATAAATCTAATCTAACCACGGATTTTCTCGTGGTGAAAACAAAACCGACAAAAATTAAACGAGCCACGATGAACGACAGATCCAACAATTAATATATAGCGCACGTAATAATCAAACGTGAATTAATCCAATGAGCCAAGATATCGATCCCGTGCTCGATACCAATGAAGGAAAGCGATTTTAACCCTCTCCCGGATCTATCTTCGATGTTTAATTCACCATACATTGATTATATTCCTAGCATGCACCTATATAATTAATTGCAACACGTAGGGGTTTTCGTGTTTACCTTTCAACTGTGGGGATGAACGGATCGAGACTTGTGCTTTGATCTTCCGGATCGATCTCGGTTGCCCAATCTCCAATATCGAGCGAGGATAATCTATGGAGAATGCTGTAAAATCACCCTAATTCCTCTATATGATTTTCAAAATCTCTCCCAAGAACAATGGGATTCTCGATAATTATAGATTAGATAATTGAGGATTAGCTTTGATCTTATCTCTTACCTTATATTTATAATGCATTACCATAATCCTATTAGGAAAGGATCCATGCATATCCCATAAATATAATAATATCCTTATGGATAAAGATGATCAAATCCTTGCCATGGGAGGTAGGCGCCGA
The DNA here is from genome assembly GCA_036937905.1 of Salvia rosmarinus. Classification (NCBI taxonomy): domain Eukaryota; kingdom Viridiplantae; phylum Streptophyta; class Magnoliopsida; order Lamiales; family Lamiaceae; genus Salvia; species Salvia rosmarinus. Next base: position 95,464 of record JAODLM010000468.1, read on the forward strand.
TTTCCTTCCAAAGTTACGGGCTGGACGGGCCAAATTGTGGATCAAATGCAAGGAATAAAGATGGGCCTCAAATAAATTAATTATCTTATGTTCACCTGTAATATAAATTAATTTATAAACATTCATTCATGCCACTAGAGAATAAATGCCGACTTACCCCTTTATTACCAAGGCGAGTCGGCTTGCACTTAGACATTACGAATCTCCGATTTAAGATATCGACGTCCATTAATTATTTAGAGCATTCATTGACCGCTTAAAATAATTAATATTTTAATTCCTTAAGTAGTACCACTCAACCTTATTATTGTACTTGAGCTAACTCAACCGCGTGGTTTAGTACAATAAACCTTTGAGCTCCTTAAGGGACGCCATCATCCTAAACGGATACGGTGACTGACTGAGATAACTAGCATGACATACAAGCACCGCCACCACCCAAGATGCGGAGAATATTGTGTTAGAACATATAACCCTCACCCATAACAAGTCAAAGTGATGGTCAAGAACTCATACTCACCTAATACCTTATCGAGGCTTAGATCATCGTAAGTCATCGAGATCTAGGTTCTTCACGACGGTCGATAGAAGAACTCATCTCACCGTGATCCATCAATACGTCAGAGACGCATCAAAGTAGACAAGAAACCAAGTCAAGTCACTTCTTATCTATATCAAGAACCTATACCGACAACTCGTCCTCAAGTTGTCTCAATCGTGATTCTTTTATATCTCATTAAGCGACCAATCATACGTACTTCGTGATATTCTACACACCGTATGATCTAACTTATATATGAGATAAGGGGACGCAGATATATGCAATCAAGTAATCAATTCAGATAGGAGATTGTAATAGTGGTAACAGGAAACATTGTATACAAGCTCAACAAAAACTGCTTTCAATATACAAATCCAACACTCATTCACATACCACATTGGATATACCAATCTCAGATAGGATAACAACAAAACATAAACATTTGGCAGTCAATAACATTTCATGTGATAATATTTCATAAAGCTTTGTAAATCATTCTTTGAGTTATGCATAACATTTTTGTTTCAAGAAAGCCCACCTGCTAATCCAAAGCTAGTAAGTCAAAGTGAGCGGGGGAGGTTGTTCTTCCTCTCCCACTACGCACGATCAAACCCTTCATAAGAAAATAGCGTTTCTTAGATTCTTTCTATCGATCAAGGTCATTTATAAATTACGACTTAAAGTTCCCAATTAGGTTTCTTTATGATTTTATGTGATTGTTTTAAGATAATTTTATTATCTTACATTCCAACCCCAATTATATTACTTCATCGCTCATAGGTGAACTTCAATTATGAATCACATATTTGAGTCTATCCTCGACTCTTAACCTTAGTTTTATTATAACGTTATTACGTTATAGATTGTCGATAATCAAATTATGATTGGTAAATTAGGATATTCTCAAGCCACTAACTAGACTTAACAATTATAGTTACGCCCTAGTAGGTTATGTGACGACTTGTCGATTAGCACGATAATTAAAGGATGAGTATTGCCTTATGATTCAAGTGAACACATGCTATCATGTAAGTAAGTACTTAAGAATAAATGAAGTGCTTGAAACATTAACTCGACTTTTGAGACATAAGGATCGACATCTTATGTTCGAATCCTTGCTTACACATTACGACATCGTTCTGCTTATCTTAACTCGTCGGAGATTACATATGTCGATAATCGTTATTCGTTATCGAGTTGTTTTAACGCTCAACTAATATCGTATTGGGTTGTCGTTATTGAGTACTAACGTTATAGCTCGGCTTTTGGTTTTTCTAACTTAGGAACTTGCATTCGAGTACCCTTTTATTAATAGAAAACACTAATTTGTGTCTAACTTCGATTCTCGTTTATTCCTTCTTAAGTTATCGAATTGGTCGATTTCTTTATGATTCTCGTACATATAGTATTATGTTGTTTACATTTGGGGTTTTGGTTTGTCGGTACAATATAAACATAAACATCCAACACCAAACAATACCATACACAACATAAACTATACTAAAACATTAGAAAACCCTAATTTCTAACATAATACACAATCATTGTGTATGTGTGCATAAGTGTTCCATTCATTCACCATAATCACAACCATTTATTCTAAGCTTATAATTTCACTATCATAGCATCATTTAACATTAGAAGTAAACACATACTTAGCCATTTTGTTACGTTTTCGATAATTAGCAACAATTAGCATATGTATCCAATAAATTCCAATAAAATCGTGTTATACTCCTATCATACTATAGAATTTAATTTCCAACTCAATACCATCAAATAAAATTTTAAATCATGGGCAAACAAGCATTTTATTTTTGGTATTTATAATTTATTGAACATTGGTGTTCAATAAATTCCACAAAAATCATATCATGCTTATATCATATACTAAACATGAAATATCATCTCATATCATACATTAAAAATTTAAATCCATGCTTTTCATCACTTAAGTATTTTCGGTACTCACTATATATATATATATATATACATATTCAATAAATTTCATTTCTTCACTATATGTTTATGTTATGCAATAACATGTAATATTAACATAAAACACCAACCAATATTTATAATATGAATTAAATGCTTGGAATTCTTTTTGTCTTCACACATATTTTACATATATGTTCAATAATTCCCAACAATGCATATTAGGTTCATATTATTTCTAAACATAACATATCCTATCATTTCCAATAAATGAAATCAAATAAAACTTAGATAAATACATATAGTTTTTTATATTCATAAAAATAGGAGTAGTGTCTCAAAAATTTCAAGATTAATATATGATGTTCATATCATTTATTAAACACTATATCTCAACTATTTCTCAACAAATAAAATCAAACAATGGCTTAAAAATATTTAAATAAATTCTTCCCATTTTGAAAAATAGGAGTAGTGTTTCAAAAATTTCAAGATTAATATATGATGTTCATATCATATATTAAACACTATATCTCAACTATTTCTCAACAAATAAAATCAAACAAAATACAAGAAAATTTCAATAATATTCTGAAAATTACCATATTTATTATAGATGCTCCTAATATATCAACAAGCAACAATATAAAATAATATTCACAAAAGCATGCTTTATCACATATAAAAAGAAATAAATCATAAATTGAAAAATATCAAACATGCTCCAAAAATTCTCAAATTTTAACTACAGCCTTAGAACATCATTCTAAGCATTTTTCATTCATGGCTTGAGAGCAGTTGATGGCTCAAAAGTCACGAAAAAAATGAGGAGCAAAACTAGGGTTTCAAACTAAAAAAAATTCAAACAAAAATTCCACTCCATTAGGATGGAAGAGGATGATGAATACAAAATTTCTATGGTCATAGAATAATTATTTGAGAGTTGGAATGGTTTGAAAAGGAGGATTAAAGATCAAAACATGAAGAACAAAAGAGAGAAATTTGAATTAGAGAGAGAAATTTGGTTGAGGAGTGAAGGCTGCATTATGGACGTCCCCCTTACTGTATTGGCAGCCTAAAGGGCTGTCATTACCCATTTGGGGTGGTCTTGGTGGTAGTTGGGAGAAGGAATGGTCAAATTACCCGTTTTGGCATGTTAATACCGACTCTTTAAGTTTTAACGCGCTTTCGATTGATTTCTCGGAAAATTAAGGTTTTATTTTATTAAATAGCCTTTAAAAGACTTATTTCAATGTTAATAAAAATTTCATGAAGTTCGGATGTCGTCCGATAAGTCAATTCCGAGTTATCGCGGAAAAACAGCGTTCGACGATTAATTTATGCTCATTCAAAAATTCTATTGAACTCTTGAGATTTCATAATTAATTTGAGTATTATAAATCATATTTTATTGATTTAGACCCTTGGTTCGAGTTTCGGATCGTTTGGATCAAATTAGGGTTTTCCCGGTATATTTTTCCCGGCGTTCGGTTAAGTTCTTCAGGAATTTCTTTCAGAAATTGATTCTTATAATTTCTAAATTTATAATAATATATTCCTTCATGATTTTAATTTTATCATTAATTATCATGGTTAGCACGGACTGTAAGTTGATCCGGCTCGTAAATAGTACTTTTAAGACTGACCGGGCAAGTATGCCCGAAAATTCTCATTGTTTGGCTTCTCACATGTTTTTGCGAGAGGATTCTAGAAATGAAATCCTTTTATCGAGATTCATTCTCGATCTTTCATTCTATGTTCAGGTTATTCAGAAAACCCTATTCCGATAGGACTAGTCACTAGTTTTTGATTTCTCTTGTTTTAATCTCCGAATCGATTCTAATTCGTTTCGTTGGTTACCTTAAACATAATTAAGGTTTAAGAACCACAATTAAGTTATTTAAACATCACAAATAAAAGTTTTAAATTTTTCGGGTTATTACATACCATCCCCCTTAAAATAAATTTCGTCGCGAAATTTGCTAACCTTGGAAAAGATCTGGGTATTTCTCTTTCATTGCTGATTCTAGTTCCCATGTTGCTTCTTCTTGTCCATGGTGTCTCCATAGAACTTTCGCCAATGGTATCTCTTTGTTCCTTAGCCTTTGGATACGACGGTTTAAGATTTCCGTAGGTAGTTCTACGTAACTCATATTGTCATCGAGGACAATATCTGTCGGCGGTATCATGTGGCTGGGGTCATGTATGTACTTCCTTAGTTGTGAAACGTGGAACACATTGTGCACGTTTCCAAAACTTGGCGGCAATTCAAGTCTATAAGCCGCTGGCCCTATCCTTTCCAAAATTTCATAGGGTCCTCTGAAACGTGGTCGCAGCTTTCCTTTTATTCCAAATCTCACGATTGCTTTTGACGGAGAAATCTTCAAGAAGACTTTGTCTCCCACGTCAAAATGCAGCTCTGTGCGACGTTTGTCAGCGTACGACTTTTGTCGATCTTGGGCCTCTTTGATTCGTTGGCCGATTTGTCTCATAATCTCGATCATTTCTCCCACATAGTCATGTCCTAATACTCTCATTTCTCCCACTTCATCCCAGTAGAGGGGTGATCGACATTTCTTTCCATAAAGAGCTTCGTACGGGGCCATTCCAATTGTTGCCTGGTAGCAGTTATTGTAGGCGAATTCCACAAGTGGCAACACTTGTTCCCAACTTTCTCCTCTATCGAGGACAACGGTTCTCAACATGTCTTCTAGCGTTTGAACGGTCCTCTCGGACTATCCGTCCGTCTGTGGGTGGACGCGGTACTGAAATGTAATCGAGTCCCAATTCTTTTTGCAAGCTCGTCCAAAATCTGGATGTAAATTTTGAATCTCTATCAGACGTGATAGTCTTCGGAACTCCATGTAAACGTATGACTTCTCGAACGTACAACTGTGCTAGTCTGTCTGATCCATGTGTTATCGGAATGGGTAGAAAATGCCCGCTCTTGGTCAAACGATCGATGATGACCCAAATAGCGGTATTTTCTCTTTGTGATTTGGGTAGCCCGGTAACAAAATCCATGGCTATATCATCCATTTCCATTCCGGTATGTCAAGCGGTTGTAAAGTTCCATAACGGTCGCTGGTGGAGTGCTTTCACTTGTTGGCACGTTAAACAACGTGCTACAAATGAGGCTACATCTCGCTTCATCCCATCCCACCAAAATTTCTCCTTGAGATCTTGGTACATTTTGGTGCTTCCGGGGTGTGCGGTGTAAGAAGTCTCATGGGCTTCTTTCAAGATCTCGATCCTAAGCCCTTCTTCTTCTGGAACAAACACTCTCCGTCATACAACAAAACGTTATCTGTTGCTTCTTTGAAATTCTTGTGGTTGTTGTCCTTGATCTTGGCTCGTATTTCTCTAGCTTGCTTTCTTCCTCCGAGCTTCTAAGATTCGGGCTCTTAAGTCCGGATTGCAATCAACGTTACAATACAGCCCTCACCGTCGAGAGGCAGTCTATGACTCGATGTTCATCCTCCGAAATTCCTCTATAAGTATTTTCTCATGACTGATGAGACATCCCAAACTAGGGTGGGATTTGTGACTCAAGGCATCGGCTACAACATTAGCCTTGCCTGGGTGATAATTGATACCACAGTCATAATCTTTCACTAGCTCTAACCATCTACGCTGCATCATGTTAAGATCTTTCTACTCAAAGAAATACTTCAGGCTTTTATGGTCTGTATAGATCTCACATCTAACTCCATAAAGGTGGTGCTTCCAAATTTTTAAGGCATGTACGACCGCTGCTAATTCCAGGTCGTGCGAGGATAATTAAACTCATGTAGCGTAATTGCCTTGAAGCATAAGCAATAACCTTGCTTTTCTTGCATCGTAACACATCCTAGTCCATTCTTTGAAGCATCCGTAGATTGTGTGTTCTTTATCCATTTGGCATCGCTAGTACAGTGCCGTTGTCGACAACTCATTCAATCTCTGGAAACTAGCCTCACACTCGGCGGTCCAAGTGTACTTGATTCCTTTCCTCAACAATTGGGTCATGGGTTGGGCTATCGTTGAAAATCCTTCGATAAATCTTCGATAGTAGCAGGCAAGTCCTAAGAATCTTCGAATTTCATTCGGGTTCTTTGGTGATTCCCATTCTCGAACTGTATCGATCTTCGAGGGGTCTACTTTGATTCGTTCGACGGACACGATGTGACCTAAGAATGTCACCTCGCCTAACCAGAACTCACACTTGCTAAACTTGGTAAAGAGTTGCTCTTGCCTTAATGTTTGCAGCACCGTTCTCAAGTGCTCTTTGTGTTCTTGGTTATTCTTGGAGTATATTAGGATATCCTCTATGAATACTAAGACAAACTTGTCTAAGTACGTGTGAAATACCCTATTCATGATATCCATAAATACTGTTGGGGCATTTGTAAGTCCAAAGGGCATAACGAGGAATTCGAAATGATCATACCTTGTACGGAAAGCCGTTTTAGGTACATCCTCTAGTCTAATCCTTAGTTGATGGTATCCCGACTTTAGATCTATCTTTGAAACGACTCGCTCCCTTAAGCTGATCAAATAGATCGTCAATTCGGGATAAAGGATACTTATTCTTAAAAGTTATCTTGTTTAACTCTCGATAGTCTATGCACATTCTCAGTGTACCATCCTTCTTCTTCACGAAGAGGACAGGTGCTCCCCATGGAGACACACTGGGTCTAATGAAACCTAACTCCAAGAGTTCTTGTAGCTGGATCTTCAATTCTTCAAGTTCTTTTGGTGCCATCCGGTATGGAGCTTTCGACACAGGGGCAAAACCCGGTTCTAAGTCGATCGTGAACTCGATCTGTCGGTTTGGCGATAATCTCGATAGTTCATCTGTAAATAAATCGGGGTATTCCTTCACCATCGGAACGTCTTCTATCCTCCTCTTATTCTGATCTTCCTCCTGGAGGTAGACAAGGTAGGCGTGGTTCTCTGTCTTGTTCAGCAATGACTTTGCTAGTAGTGCGGATATGATTGGGACTCTCCTCCTCATGATGATCCCATGAAAGTCTGTAGGTTTCTCTCCGGGGTGTTGGAAAGAAATTTTCCTTTCATTACACAGGATGATCGCATTATGTTCGGTTAACCAATCCATTCCTAGGATTATGTCCACATCTATCATAGGTATGACATGAAGGTTATCTGTCATGACCTTAAGTGAGCCTAGTCCAAGTTCTAGGTTCGAGCATATGTGGGTTATCATTCTTATGCCTCATACTGGAGAAGATATTCTCATGATTTGTTCAGCGCGTTTAGGATCTAATCCTAAGTTCTCTACGCATGCTTCAGCAATAAAAGAATGCGAGGCACCAGTATCAAACAATAGGATAACAAGCAATGTGAGGAGTATTCCCATACCTGCTAAGTTTCCTTGGTTCCTTAGCGGCTCTTGGAACTCCTTTCTCGGTTGAGGCGTAAGCCACGCTTATGATGGCGGTTGTTGTTGTTGTTGTTGGGATGTCGATGCACGTTGTTTTTTGTTGGGGCTGTTGGTACTGCTGCTGGGCTATCGCCATTGTTGTTGTCGTTGTCGCCGTGGCTGATACGGTCGTTGATTCGACTGAAAGTATTAGACCGGGGGCTATTGCTGGAATGGTTGAGCTTGGATAGCCCGGATCGGCTGGACTCGGTTAGGCACGTCGGTATGCCATTTCCCTCGCGCATCGAGGCGTCTCAGAGTAGTGACCCTTCCGCACACTCAAGCATCCATCATTGGTGAATGCGCATGCCCCCTTGTGACTCCTATGGCACCTTGGGCACCAGGGAGCCTTACGAATTTCTAGTTTTCCCCGCCAGGTGCGGGTACCATGGGGCGTCTATTTCCTTGCCCGTGCCCAGATGGCACGTTGTTCCCTTGCCATGGCCTCCTGTCGGCCTGGCCAATGTTGGATCCTTGACATTGATGGGGTCCTTCCCATTTCCTCTTTCCACGATCCCCTTGGTGATTCAGGGGATGTACAGCGATAGTCCTATCTTCGGGCATGGCAGCCTCGATGTCCAATGCCCGACCGAGGGCCTCACGGTAAGTCAGGTTTCGTGGCCAGCTAGCGAAACCCTGATTTCATGATGGAGTCCCGCCCGAAACTTTTATGTCCTCTTCTCGTCGGTGTCGACCAGCTAGGATGCATATCGCGATATCTCACAGAATGCACAGTCGTAGTCTGTGACCGTTGTCTTTCCCTGACGTAGGTTATAGAACTCATGTTCTTTCCTTTTTTGGTAGTTCTTAGGAATATACTTCTCGTATACTTCCTTCTTGAACTCCTCCCAGGTGTAATCTTGAAGTTCTTCTTCGGATAGAGTCTTTATCTTCGTCTCCCACCAGAAGTTGACCGCACCAGTCATCTGCAAAGCAACGCATGACAAGCGTTCTTAAGAGGTGCAGTGAATGAAGTTAAAGATTCGCTCCAGTGCGCGAATCCAAAGTTCAGCATCCACGGGATTCCCAGTCCCATTGAAAGTTGGTGGATTTTGTCGGAGAAATAGCTCCTCAATCCTTTTTGCCGACGATAGTGGTGGTAGAGTGTCATCTCTTTCGGGTGTTACCTCACTGTTTCTCGACGGCATTCTATCTTTCATAAATATACGTAATCAAATATCTTCTTATACCATCCGTCAGGATCATAAATATCTTAGCACGGTATGTATATATGATCATAAGTATAAATCTAGCAGGTCATCGAACACCACATCTCACAACCTTAAAAACCAAAGCTCTCGGGGAGCTATCATCATATCTAATCAATATGTCTCTACGAAGACTTTCATCACCTCTTTTAAGATCCACAAAAGGTCAGGTACGGAGTATGATGCTCCAAAATTAACATCAGCATCACTCAGTGCACCTAGTCACGGTGCATACAAAAATCTAAATGCTATCGTGGTCATCAGAATAAGGGTTCATGTCGGAACGACTCATCATTTCCACATGCATCAAAAGATATACAAGGGTATATAGACAAACACTATCTTGCCCTAATAACTAGATCGATAATCTCCTGGGGTGTAGACATGGCTCATCGTGTCGGAGTCAGAACCGGAGTATGGGTTATTGTCTACTCCTTCCATTTCATCGTTAGCAGGTAGGTCCTTCTCTGGTTCCTACTCCTCTTTGACCTCAGCATTAAATGTGGGAGTCACGGTCTCTCGGATTATAATGACTTTAGCTTCTCCTATAGTAGCTAAGTCTCGGCGGATCTCAACCATGATCTCCTCCTAGGCATTGGCTGGAAACGGAGAAGCAGCAAGAAGGGCACAAGCTCCTCTCACGGCGCATGCAGTTAGGCCACGTGAATCGTCAATCTCTACAGTATCGTGACACATGGGTCCGTATGGGGTGGCGGCGGTTGAGCGGGAAAACGCGGTAGGTAGAGGTGGATCTTGGCATGGAATGATCGGCGGTAATGGTCGGGCAGCAATGACGGGCTTGGATCTTGGCGGTAGGACGAAAAAAATGAGTTGTCGAGGAAAGGAAGATCCACTCGAATATGTTCCCCGCCACGCCAGCAAGAATGCAGTCCATCGATGCCAAACGAGACACCTCGGGTGAAGCCACTCGAGAATCTCATCACGCTAGGTGTACACCCGCCGGGAGATATGGTCCACGGGTGTAGCTCAGATATCATGAATATGTAGCTCGGGGACCGACGAAACGGGCAAGTCCACCTCAAGATCAAGCTCTCGGCGGCGATAGATGTAATCTATCGATATCTCACGGGCATATCCTCGCCAATCGGATGGCGATCTTGCGATCGCTAAAGCACACCGTCATAATGTGACATACCACGGCATGTGCAGGAGCCCAATGACATACAAAATGAACAAGGAACTCGGCGATGTCTTTACTCAGATATCCGGTTGGAACGGTAGGAGCGCACCACCTTCCGGGTGTGACTCTAGAAGATAAAGGAGCTAGTCGTAAAAACCGTCCGAACCATCTTATATTCCTAAGTTCTTATGAAAATACTTTCATGGTTTGGTCTTTAGGAAGAGGCGCATGGTTCCTCAGACGTAACAAACGCTCGATGCCTAGCATTCGGTAAAGGCTAAGTGATCACCCCATCTTATCGGGTCATGGATTCCTTACTTCTACTCACGTTATAGTATCACATCATATCCGTTCTCATTATGCACTTACAAATCATTATTTCTTTTTATACCTCCATAACGTTATACTTTTATTCTTTTCACTTATGCCATGATAGAGACAACACGCGCGGTGTTCGGAATTCATTCACGTAGAGAGGTTGAGACTCATAGCAGTGCAAACCTCTAGTTAAGCAATCGCTTCGTCATCGTAGACTCGTCGCGTTCTCATCATCGAATCCGTTCGGATTGTGATTCTTAAGATTTCTATGTTCTCGTTATTCCTTAGTATTTCGTTTAATTGGGGATACTTATGTTCTCATACTAAGTTCGGCGCAAAGGGATCATGCGTCTTAAGAGTCTATATTCTCATGGGGGAAACATACTCATTTACATCATGCTTCGCATACAACAGTAAACACAAACCGTGACACATTGTGTGATAATCAAGCATTCTCATTTACTTATTTACCAAGCCCCGAAGTTCGCAACTTTCTTTCAAACTAATGACCAATCAATTGAAACAACTTTTCAATTTCAAAATATTCCTATTTCAAAAATATTTTTAACTTCCCAACAAGGCAATATTGAAATTTCAATTAACATTTCATATACTTCCATCATTTCAAAACAACTTTTAGTTAAGATAGTTACCTTCTTCCTCATTGAGTAGGACGACGATGGAGTGCAATGCAGTAGCAGTCAAACACAAATAATTTCTAGACTCGACTTTCAACTTAGGGTTTAAGGAAAGGGTTTCTAGGGTTCAGAGCGAACAAGTGCTCTGATACCACTTTGTGACGACCCGACATCCCAATGAAGTACGGATCCTATGGATCGTCACCGGTATGATAAAGCAGCGGATATAAACATAATTATTCAATGCAATTAACCATTTAACTACTCAACAACGCATAACTAACAAGGAAATAAGCTATTCAATACCAACTCGAGTCGCAGAAGGACTCTTCAAAAAGGGTGCAAGGTTCAAATATAACCCAGTCAGGGCATAATTCAAAGTACGAGGTACGACCTCAAATTCAATACGGTATGAAGGCAATTATAATCAAAACACCAAAAGTTATCAGAGTTAGGCAGCAATAAACGTGTGGACATGCATATGACGATGCATGCCCAAGGTTCTAGAATCCTTTCTAATTAAGCATAAAACAACAGCTACTCTGCACCACCTCGCACCCATCATCGATCCTTGCTCAACCTGCACATAAAAAACGAGATGCAGGGCTAAGTACAAAAGTACTCAGTGGACTCATTGCCGAAAACATTTTCTTTGTCAAAAGTTATTAACTGCCCACGATAGCGCATGAGGATTTTAGTTAAAAGACTCATGCCTATCAAACATTTTATCATTTTCCAAAAGTGTTCGCCAAACTATTTCATTCACGTTGTTTCCATATCGATCATTCATTCGCTCATTCATTCGCAAGACTATGGGGTGGCCACCTACACATAGTCGCCGTGACCGGTCGAGGTAGCTAACCTTAACACACAACAGCGTGTACACAATCCGAGTTAGTCCTCAACTAAGTCGGATCCGATCGTTACCCTTTTTAACGTTGGTGGACCAACTCATTCACATACCACATTAGATATACCAATCTCGGATAGGATAACAACAAAACATAAACATTTGGCGATCAAATAATAACATTTCATGTGATAATATTTCATAAAGCATTGTAAATCATGCATTGAGTTATGCATAACATTTTTGTTTCAAGAAAGCCCATCTGCTAATCCAAAGCTAGTAAGTCTAAGTGAGCAGGGGGTGGTTGTTCTTCCTCTCCGACTACATACGATCAAACCCTTCATAAGAAAATAGTGTTTCTTAGATTCTTTCTATCGATCGAAGGTCGTTTATAAATTACGACTTAAAGTTCCCAATTAGGGTTTCTTTATGATTTTATGTGATTGTTTTAAGATAATTTTTATTATCTTACATTCCAATTCCCAAGCTATATTACTTCATCGTTCATAGGTGAACTTCAATTATGAATCACATATTCCGAGTCTATCCTCGAATCTTAACCTTAGTTTTATTATAACGTTATTACGTTATAGATTGTCGGTAATCAAATTAGGATATTCTCAAGCCACTAACTAGACTTAACAATTATAGTTACGTCCTAGTAGGTTATGCTTGACGACTTGTCGTATTAGCACGATAATTAAAGGAGGAGTATTGCCTTATGATTCAAGTGAACACATGCTATCATGTAAGTAAGTACTTAAGAATAAATGAAGTGCTTCGGAAACATTAACTCGACTTTTGAGACATAAGGATTGACATCTTATGTTCGAATCCTTGCTTACACATTACGACATTGTCTGTTTATCTTAACTCGTCGGAGATTACATATGTCGTATAATCGTTATTCGTTATCGAGTTGTTTTAACGCTCAACTAATATCGTATTGGGTTGTCGTTATTGAGTACTAACGTTGTAGCTCGGCTTTTGATTTTTCCAACTTAGGAACTCGCATTCTAGTACCCTTTTATTAATAGAAAACCCTAATTTGTGTCTAACTTCGATTCTCGTTAATTCATTCTTAAGTTATCGAAATTGGTCGATTTCTTTTGGATTCTCGTACATATAGTATTATGTTGTTTACGTTTGGGGTTTTGGTTTGTTGGTACAATATAAACATAAACATCCAACACCAAACAATACCATACACAACATAAACTATACTAAAGCATTAGAAAACTCTAATTTCTAACATGATACACAATCATTGTATATGTGTGCATAAGTGTTTCATTCATTCACCATAATCACAACCATTTATTCTAAGCTTATAATTTCACTATCATAGCATCATTTAACATTAGAAGTAAACACATACTTAGCCATTTTGTTACGTTTTCGATAATTAGCAACAATTAGCATATGTATCCAATAAATTCCAATAAAATCGTGTTATACTCCTACCATACTATAGAATTTAATTTTCTACTCAATACCATCAAATAAAATTTTAAATCATGGGCAAACAAGCATTTTATTTTTGGTATTTATAATTTATTGAACATTGGTGTTCAATAAATTCCACAAAAATCATATCATGCTTATATCATATACTAAACATGAAATATCATCTCATATCATACATTAAAAATTTAAATCCATGCTTTTCATCACTAAAATATTTTCGGTACTCACTATATATATATATACATATTCAATAAATTTCATTTCTTCACAATATCTTTATGTTATGCAATAACATGTAATATTAACATAAAACACCAACCAATATTTATAATATGAACCAAATGCATGGAATTCTTTTTTCCTCACACATATTTTACATATGTGTTCAATAATTCCAAACAATGCATATTAGGTTCATATTATTTCTAAACATAACATATCCTATCATTTCCAACAAATGAAATCAAATAAACCTTAGATAAATACATATAGTTTTCGGTATTCATAAAAATAGGAGTAGTGTCTCAAAAATTTCAAGATTAATATATGATGTTCATATCATATATTAAACACTATATCTCAACTATTTCTCAACAAATAAAATCAAACAATGGCTTAAAAATACTTAAATAAATTCTGCCCATTTTTGAAAAATAGGAGTAGTGTTTCAAAAATTTCAAGATTAATATATGATGTTCATATCATATATTAAACATTATATCTCAACTATTTCTCAACAAATAAAATCAAACAAAATACAAGAAAATTCAAAAAATATTATGAAAGTTACCATATTTATTATAGATGCTCCTAATACATCAACAAGCAATAATATCAAATAATATTCACAAAATCATGCTTTATCACATATAAAAAGAAATAAAGCATAAATCAAAAAATATCAAACATGCTCCAAAAATTCTCAAATTTTAACTACAGCATTATAACATCATTCTAAGAATTTTTAATTCATGTCTTGAGAGCATTTGATGGCTCAAAAGTCACGAAAAAAATGAGGAGCAAAACTAGGGTTTCAAACTAAAAAAAATTCAAACAAAAATTCTACTACATTAGGATGGAAGAGGATGATGAATACTAACTTTCTATGGTCTTAGAATAATTATTTTGAGAGTTGGAATGGTTTGAAAAGGATGATTAAAGATCAAAACATGAAGAACAAAAGAGAGAAATTTGAATTAGAGAGAGAAATTTGGTTGAGGAGTGAAGGCTGCATTATGGACGCTCCCCTTACAGTATTGGGGGCCTAAAGGGCTGTCATTACCCATTTGGGGTGGTCTTGGTTGTAGTTGGAAGAAGGAATGGTCATATTACCCGTTTTGGCATGTTAATACCGACTCTTTAAGTTTTAACGCGCTTTCGATTGATTTCTCGGAAACTTAAGATTTTTCTTAAATAGCCTTTAAAATACTTATTTCAATGTTTATAAAAATTTCATGAAGTTCGGATGTCGTCCGATAAGTCAATTCCGAGTTATCGCGGAAAAACAACGTTCGGCGATTAATTTATGCTTATTCAAAAATTCTATTGAAATCTTGAGATTTCATAATTAATTTGAGTCTTATAAATCATATTTTATTTATTTAGACCCTTGGTTCGAGTTTCGGATCGTTTGGATCAAATTAGGGTTTTCCTGGTATATTTTTCCCGGCGTTCGGTTAAGTTCTTCAGGAATTTCTTTCAGAAATTGATTCTTATAATTTCTGAATTCATAATAATATATTCCTTCATGATTTTAATTGTTATCATTAATTATCATGGTTAGCACGGACTGGAAGTTGATCCGGCTCGTAAATAGTGCTTTTAAGACTGACCGGGCAAGTATGCCCGAAAATTCTCATTCTTTAGCTTCTCACATGTTTTTGCGAGAGGATTCTAGAAATGAAATACTTTTGTCGAGATTCATTCTCGATCTTTCATTCTATGTTCAGGTTATTTAGAAAACCCTAATCCGGTAGGACTAGTCACTAGTTTTTTATTTCTCCAGTTTTCGATCTCCAATTGATTCTAATTCGTTTCGTTGGTTACCTTAAACATAATTAAGGTCTAAGAACCACAATTTAGTGATTTAAACATCACAAATAAAAGTTTTAAATTTTTCGGGTTATTACACTTTTTAAGAGAGATTTTAGACTAGATATGGTTTTCTATAGCTTTTGAGAGAATTCTTTTCATTCCAGCTTTTGATTTTAATTACTTTGATAGTTCAAAATTCATGTTGATCGAAGATACTACGTTATTCGTCGTGGATTTTCACGGTTTTATTTAATCAATTCAATTCATGTTTTCTTTATTTAATTCTTGTTTAGTTTTTTTTTTTATGAGTAGCTAAATCTTATATTGATCCTAGGGTTTGTATGTATGACTAGATTCCTGTGATTTATCTGTTGATACAGTTTTGCCTTCTCATTCATGATTTATGATTTTTGGCTTTAATTCTCATGTGTTGGTACTTGACCAATATTGATGCATGCTAGTTATGTGATTGATGTCCTGGCCGAATTAAATGAATAGTCGATTTCTTGAATACATAGTATAAATCTTACCTTAAGACGTGGCGGAGATAGGTGAACTGTAGGAGGTTATTCTTTATGTGCTTTTGGTAATTAGCTTACTTCTGTTAAGACCTGGCGGAGATAGAGTTTAGGCTAACATACTACTATAGGTTGTCATGGCGGAAGAGGTGTAGTTACATTAGTGATCCTTCATATGAATGTGGATTAAATTGGTAAACATGTTAATAGATTAATTATGTGAATCTGGTTAGGTTAAGTACATCCTTAGGGTCAGTCTTTTTTTTTATGAGTTTATTCCATATTTAATTGGAGTCTAGTTTAATCATCACCCTCTTAATATTGTTGCCTGAATAATATCAAAATTTTGTGTGAATTACTTTCTGTGTTTTTGAGTATCAGTCCATATGGATACGATAATATACTTGTTGTTTTACTATCATTTATATTGTAGGAAATTAAGCGATCAAATTTTGACGCCGTTACCGGGGTCTGTTTAAATTTCATAGTGATAATTTTCTAGACTATAGTTATTAATTCGGGCGTTTATATTTTTTTATTTTTACTTGGATATGAACTTATTTTAGTCTATTTGCGCAGTGCATGATTACAAGGTCTCAGAGGAAAGAAATTGTCCCATTGAATACTGAGATCGAAAGATCGCACAAGAGAGACCACAGAGAAAGAAGACAACAAGTTATGGTAGATAGACAACCACAAGGAAATGATAGCAAGGCCGAAATGGACGCAATGTTAGCTGCGATGCAACGCCAACTGGCGTTACAGAATCAAATGGGCTAAGTTGGAGGACGACCACCACCCATACCACTCAACCATATGTACAGGCCACCAATTGATCAATTTCAAGGTGGAGGATGGGGGCCGAATGTCAATGCTAATAATTTTGAGTTGAAACCTACCCTCATCAGTATGATACAGGCAGAGCAGTATGGGAGAGGGGTTACTGAAGACCCTAATACACACTTGGAGGCATTCCTTGATATTTGTGATACAATCAAGCAGAATGGAGTGCCAGCTGATGCTATCCGAATGCGGATGTTTATATTTTCACTAAGGAGTCAGGCAAAAGAATGGTTTAAGAGTTTGGACAGATCATGGATTACTACGTGGGAGCAACTCTGTGAGAAGATTTTTCGAAATACTTCCCACCTGCCAAGGCTCAGAAGATTATTGCTGAGATATCTCATTTTTCACAGTTGGGGGATGAGTCATTATTTGAAACCTGGGAGAGATTCAGAAGTCTCTTGCGAAAATGTTCACATTCGAAGTCTCTTGCGAAAATGTTCACATCATGGTTTTTCCCCGAATAAAAGGTAACTCAATTCTACACTGGACTTACTACCAATACCCGTAGTATTGTGGATACTTCAGCCATAGGATGTCTACTCAACAGAGGTATAGATGAAGCGTTGAGAATTATTGAGGAGATGAAGTCCAATCAGTTATCAGTGGCCGATGGAGAGACAATCGATCAGAAGAGTTGCTGCTGCAGATGTGGATAACAGATATGATGATTTATTGGAATAATTCACAGCATTGCAGAAGGACTTCAAAGCCGAGAGAAAATAGAATATGAATGCTACCACGGGAAAGAACATTGAGGAGGCCAACTATGTGAATCAAAGAAACAATTTCCAAGGGAATCGGAGTGGGAATCCTGCCTATCATCCCAACAATAGGAACCATCCAAATTTTTCCTATGCAAATGCTCAGAATGCTCTGCAACCACCGCCTGGTTTTGCCGTTAATAATGGAGTGATTGTGGAACCAAAGAAGCTTAGCCTTGAAGAAATGATGCAACAAGTATTGGTGAGTAATCAGCAAATTGCAACAAGTCACCAACAAATTGTGGCTTAGCAAAATACTCAGATACAACAGACGGTGAACAAACTAAATACTCTAGAGAGCACCGTCAATTCTATCAACAATATTGTCATATCCATTGGCAAACAACTGAAGATGATAGAGAATCAAGTAGGGCAGATGGCTAATGAGAGAGTCGTGACTCACAAGGCAGGGTCAATTTCCAAGCAACACAGAGCAAAATCTAAAGAATCAAATTCCTCCAAATCAATACAATGCCATCTACTTGAGAGGCGGAACATCATATATAAATCACCCGGAGCATGAAGGATAGAAGGCACACGTGGAAAGATCCAAGGAGAACGAGCATCAGGAGTCTCGTCTCGTGACTTTTCCTCGTGACACAATGTTGTGAGGTAGTCTTTCGAGGAAAAATGTTTCAGAAATAGATCCTCGCCTCGCGACTTTACCTCGCGACGAAGTGTCGTGAGGCTGTCTTACGAAGCAAGGCGGAGAGAACCTCACGATGGAGTCTCGCGACTCAACCTCGCGAGGAAAAGAGGTGAATCTTCAGACACCTCCAACGCCTGTAGCTCCATTCCCTCAACGTCTTAGAAAGCAGAAATATGATGAGAAGCTCACCCAATTCGTAGAGATGTTTCAGAAAGTCAACATCAATATACCCCTCCTAGATGCACTCAGAGACATGCCCGGGTATATTAAATTCCTCAAAGAGATAGTAGCGAGCAAGAAGAAGCTGGGAAAATTTGAGAAAATCAACCTCTCTGAAGAATGCAGTGCTATCATAAAGAGGAAGTTGTCACTCAAACAAAAGGATCCTGGGAGTTTCACTTTGGTGTATCAGATTGGAGAACACACATTTTCCAAAGTATTGTGCGATTTGGGAGCAAGCATTAATCTAATGCCTATATCTATTTTCAACCGTCTGAAGATTGGAGAGATGAAACCGACTACCATTTCATTATTGATGGCTGACAGGTCAGTTTCTTATCCTAAGGGAGTGGTTGAAGATGTGTTGGTAAGAATTCAGGACTTTATGTTTTCCGTTGATTTTGTGATATTGGATATACCTGAGGATAAAAATCAACCATTAAACGATCGACCTTTTCTAGCTACTGGCCGAGCTTTAATTGATGTGCAGGATGGTGATCTCATTTTCCGTGTGAATAATGAGGAACTAAAAATTTCGATCTATGATGCCATCAAGAGACATGATAGCTCAGATTATGAGGATTGTTGCTCCATCACCACACACACACCCTTTGAACCAGCCACAGAAGATATTCTTGAACATTGCATTAAAAACTATGTTTTCTCTTATGCAGATGTAGATGAAGCGTGTGATGAAATTCTAGAATATTTGTCTGTGTTTGATATCACTCCCACATCTAGACCAATCTCATACTAGGATATCAATCGACCAGTTGATGGGGGTTCTACAAGGAAAAGTTCATCGGAGGAGCAGAATACATCTTAGTGGGTGGAAGTGTAATATCCCACCGACCAGTCAAGTTGGGACAAAGGGATATCATGGGGTTATGAGAGAAATAAAGGAAATGACAAGGGAACGAAGGAAGATAGTCACACATATAATATTATATATATATTATGAGGAATTATGGCATATATGTGTCAGAACAGCAAACCTATGACGAGATCCTAGTAAACAGACAATTTAAAAAGGGAATTAAATTCGAATAAATAGTTAAATAGTCAAAGTTTTGACATGAGAAAAGGGTGGTGCAAATGCATCCCAGATATAGGGGCCTATGCGTTTTTGATTAAGCAACTCGAAAGAGAAAAGCAAACACTTAACACAGTCAACGCTCAGGTTTATAGCTTCAGGAAGATATTGGAAACTAGACTACCAAAAGTTTCAGATTTCTTGACCAGTCAATGCCCAGGTGCCGTAGTCGTCTCACTCGGTCATGCTAGCTCCTCAACCTGAAAATATTTGAAAAAAGTTTTGGGCTGAGTACTAGCGTACTCAGTGGGACCTTATGCCCCATTTTGAGAAATAATAGTTCATAAACAGCTCAAGAGAAGAGCATGCTAAACACATATCATAGGGCAGGTTTTAAAGAGAAAAATGTTGACCCTATATATGCAAAATATAGTTTTCTCCGAGCAGAGCTCGTATTGCGATATACTTCCTTGCTCATCACATATGTGCTACCTACTAGACCATAGGGGGAAACAACGTTCCACTAATGGCCGCCTTCGCCAAGACTAGGGAACTTGGCCAAGTTCACCCAGCTCGGACTTCCGTGTACACTACCTCAGCCAGTAATTAGCTCGAGGCACAATCGTTAACTACTCCCGGCCAAAGCCATGGCGGTTTAACCGCTCAAAGGTCAGCACTAAGCAATGAGCATAAAAACAGCATGCAATTCTCAATTTTAATAAACATCTTGGGGCTTAATAACCCGAAATAAATTGCAAAAATTAGATCCCACCTGTTACCAGAGTGATACCAACGGCTCATTTTACTCGTACACGTCCACTGGTAGCCCTTGGGTGAACCTTAACTAGTCCTACAAGATGAGTCTAGTCCTTAGGCATGATCATTTAATAATGATTTCTCAAAACTCATGCCCTAAGCTCAAAACTTATATGTTCCCAAATTTAGGATCTAGACTTGAAATAAATGTCGGGTTTTTGTAGTCATATTCTATTTTAGTGCATGTCATGATATGAGATGTAGTCAAGTAATCACGTAGTTATATGCTTTTCAGTTAAGGCATGCCTCTGTAAGAATACCAGGTTGAGAGCTAAAATTATTCTACTACATGCAATCCATAGAGTGGCAGATTTGTGCAGTTCGTTTGTAAATACAATTATAAATAGTAAACGTTTTTATAAAAATCTGAAAATTTACAGAGAGATTCTAGACACCCTGAATTGTGTTTCTGCAAAAGTTTATCATTTTCCCGCTAGCCATAGTCCCAACGTAACCCAAAACCGTAGGTTCGGGACAGGGGAAAATTCCAGTTTGGGCAGTGATTTTGTAAAAATCATTTGAAATAGTAAAACATCTTGGATTGACTTGAAATTTGACACATACATACTAGACATACGTAATTTAAACATAGTAAAATTTGGTGACTATAGGACCCCTAAAACCTAGTCAAATCATTTTGTGAATTTACTGTTTTCGTGAAACAACTCCCAGTTTTAGCAATAAGCTCATAGCTTGTTCAAGCTATCAACTTCTCACAAACATTTTATCAAACACCACATATGCGTACAGTTAATTCATGAAATGATAAACTTATCACCCCAATTCACATCCAAATTTTCATATCCAAATTAAAAGATCAACATACAATTCTACACCTTGAACATAAGATCATTAAAATCAACATGCATCCATAATTGAGCACATATATGACGACCTCAAGTGCACTAGCATATATGGATGAATAAAATTTCTAATATTACTAGCTTAAGGATGCAAGTTCTTCACCTTTAAAAGGATTCATCAAAAATTGAAGAGGTCGAAGAAGGAGGTGAGGAGCTCGAAGCTTAGGTATGCTTGGTTGTCCATTTCTAGTAAGAGAACTCATTACTTCATGAATGAAAAATGGTGTAGGTTTCTTAGAGAGAAAAAGATTGACATGAGGAGTTGAGCTATATATAAAATGAAAGAAGCAAAAGAATGTGTCTACCTCAAGCTAGGGTGGCCATCGGCCAACTTGAACTTGGCCATGGATTCGACAGCGGCAAAGAGATCAAAGGGAATGAGAGATAGGAGCATGTGGATATCTTTGAGGGACAAAAGTTTGTCTTCAATGTGGGTCTGCTTCTTGATGAAGAGAAGAGAAATGAGAGAAATGTTTTGGGGTATGGGATCATGGGTAGTTGCCATAGGGTATGGGATTTGGGGGTGGAGTGAGACATGTGTCTTATGCACACAAACATCATTACACCTATACACATGCAGCTACACACGACATACACTCTACTTACACACTTCACAAACATGCATATGCACCCATCCACAAACACATAAATTAATATAATACATATATACATTGCATCTTTATACATATATTAATATAACATATATTCAATTTACATTCACATGACCACACGCATACACACATAGATATATTTGGGTAGCACTTATTTAATTATGCTATGACTACAATATATATATAATTATATACTTATTTAATTATGATATGTAATTGGATTTAATATTTTAAGTATAGGCGGTAGGCATAATGGCGCGCCCATGACCCCTGGCTCGATCCCCACTCACCAAGTAACTTCATGATGTACAGGCTACTCGGCTCTTAGTAAACTGAGAGCGCTTGAAATGAGCGTTTGAAAATGAGGCCCTAGGCCCTATTTATAGATTTTGAGCTCGCTTGCGCAGCGCATGCATGTTGTATGATTAAAGTGTGCTTGCGCAATCGACCTGGCGTTAGCGAAAAACACTTTAAAAATCATAACTTGATCGTTTGAAATCCGTTTCAAAATTTAAGAACTACGAGGCTCGCGTTTAAAAATCCTTCACAATGACTATTCATTTGCAAATTTGGAAATCGTGTGAATATAATGCATATGAAAAGCAGTTTAATTCGGACGTCGGATCCGTTCTAGGTCGAACAAAGTCCAGCTTTTTGAACTTCATAGGAAAATCTACGAATATTTAATAATATTCTACAAAGCGGGTCATTACATTCGCCTCAGCATAAAAATTGTCCCGAAATTTCATATCTTGGTCTTTTAACTCGGGATGCCGGACTAACATCTTATGCTCTGGTTCCCCGTAGCCTCTTCCTCGTCGTTGTTACTCCATAATACTTCACAAGGTGAACTTTCTATTCTCCAAACTTGAACCTTTCAATCAAAGACCTTTATTATTCATTTCTCATAACTTCATATCACGAGCTAGCAAAACCTCGTCATAACATGTTCTTTGAGACCAAATAGTCGTCATATCCCATAATGATCCTTGCTCATGTGCACTCTCGAACTTCCGATAGAATCACGCCTGGCTTTCTTCTCTTCCTTTTTCGTAACAATTAGCAATTCTACTAAATTGTAGCACATAAATTCATATAGAAATTTCTATCTAAATTTCCAACTTACAAAAGGTGTTAGGAGTTCAATTATATTAACTTATTTCGCAACCAAATATATGATTATTATATAAATGCACATAATCAAATTAATCGTAGCTAGATTAAAATCTTGAAATGATTTTCACATCATGATAATGCATGCTAATGAGAAATGATTTGAGCTTTTACCGATTTTAGAAAGGAAATGTTTGAAAACACTTTAAAATCATAACTTGATCGTTTAGAATAAGAAAATTATCATTAACATATTTTATTACGGACGTCGGAGGCGTAATAACCTCGATATTACTATGGTTATATATGTTTTATTATGATTATTATATAAATGCACATAATCAAATTAATCGGTGGCGAGATTAAAAATCTTGAAATGATTTTCACATCATGATAATGCACTAATGAGAAATGATTTGAGCTTTCTTGATTTTAGAAAATGTTTGCCTTAGAATAAGAAAATTATCATTAACATATTTTATTAAGGCGAGTTTTCAAAGTGACTCTGCGGGATATTACAGGAAGCCATGCCGACAAAACCACCAATGATTCTAAAGTGATGATCAAGTTCCTACACAATCATATTCCGACTCGATATGGAACCCCGAATGCTTTGCTCAGTGATGGGGAGCCACTTCAAAAATCAGTGGTTGTAAGGGATTGGTCTAGCTAAAGACGTTATATGAAGCACTTGTTGGGAGGTAACCCAATGTTTTTGTTTTGTTTTGTTCTGTTTTTAGGCTTTTGCTTTGTTTTATGTCTTTGAGGTGTTGAGTTGAATGAGAAGAGTAGCCAATGATGAGAATTATTTTTATTTTAAAAATTTGTTTGCAACTGAATTTTGTGAAATGAAGCATGTTATGATAATTGTGAATTTCTTAGAAACAAATGACTTCTTGGTGTGGAGAACTGAAATGAATTATTAAAGTTTGAGAAGTGTGTCTTATGATGCTTATTGTGTTTTTCATTATGGGATTATGAATCACTTAGCCTAAACATTTCCTACCTTACCAAAGAGCCTACATTATAACCCTTTATAAGACCTTTTTTATCTTAGTTCTTGAGCACATATTTGAGCAATGGAGAAATAGACGATTTGCAAGCTTATGGTAGATTCCGTGTGTTTCAAACATTGAGAGTATCACGTCCTCCTTGATACACTTGAGTGTTTGAGAGTTTATATATTTATATATCCATGTTGTGAGGATTAAGGTTTGAGAAGTCTTGTGCTTATGATTATTATGATATGTGGAGTTTAACGAAAGAGGTTGTGATTTGATTCATTTGATGTGAATCTTCTGTTGCTTATTGCTCTGATGCTTATTACTTTTGTCGCTCAACTCATTGCTTGTTCTTTTGGTCGTCTCTCTTTTGTTATGCTTTGTTTGAGGACAAACAAAAGGTTAAGTTTTGGGGAGTTAATAAACCTCATTTCTACTGGGTTTATGAGGCTGTTTCCGTTCATTTTATAATAGTTAAGTGGTCATATGAGCTTTCATTTGATATATTTATGTTTACCTTGAAAGATAATATGCCGTGTGTATTTCGTGTCATTTTTGCACAGGTTTGGATGTCAAAAATGTGGATCACGAGATAGAGGGGTTTTTCTCCGCGTTAGCTAGCGACCCTTTCTCGTCGAAAAGTATCGCGAGCCCAGCTCGTGAAGGAAGACAAGAGACACAAAATCCTCGCCTCGTGAGGTAGCCTCGCAACATAATCTAGAGAGGCCTCATGACATAGTCTAGAGAGGTAGTGTCGCAGGGCGAGACGGAGATAAGACGAAGTTAGGCCTCGCGACCCTTCTTCACGAGGTAGTCTCGCGAGGTCAATCTCACGAGCCATTGCAGGATTAGGGTTACAAATAGGTGGAGCCGATCGAGAATGAAAAGAATAGACTTTTTAAGAGAGATTTTAGACTAGAGACGTTTTTCTTTAGCTTTTGAGAGAATTCTTTTCATTCTAGCTTTTGATTTTAATTACTTTTATAGTTCAAAATTCTTGTTGATCGAAGATATACGTTATTCGTCGTGGATTTTCACGGTTTTATTTATTCAATTCATTTCATGTTTTCTTTATTTAATTCTTGTTTTGTTTTTATTTTATTTATGAGTGGCTAAATCTTCTATTGATCCTAGGGTTTTTATGTCTGACTAGATTCTTGTAATTTATCTGTTGATGCTGTTTTGTCTTCCCATTCATGATTTATGATTTTTGGCTTTAATTCTCATGTGTTGGTATCTGATCAATATTGATGCGTGCTAGTTATGTGGTTGATGTCCTGGCCGAATTAATTGCATAGTCAATTTCTTGAATACATAGTACAGATCTTACCTTAAGACCTGGCGGAGATAGGTGAACTGTAGGAGGTTATTCTTTGTATGCTTTTGGTAATTAGCTTACTTCTGTTGAAACCTGGCAGAGATAGAGTTTAGGCTAACCTACTACTATAGGCTGTCCTGGCGGAAGACTGTAGTTACATTAGTGATCTTTCATATGAATGTGGACCAAATTGTTAAACAAGTTAATAGATTAATTGTGTGAATCTGGTTAGGTTAAATACATCCATATGGTCAGTCTTTTATTCATGAGTTTATTTCTTATTTAATTGTAGTCTAGTTTAATCATCACCCTCTTAATATTGTTGCCTGAATAATAATCAAAATTCTGTGTGAATTACTTACTGTGTCTTCGAGTAAAAGTCCCTATGGATATGATAATATACTTGTTGTTTTATTATCATTTATTTGTTAGGAAATTAAGCGATCAAGTATGCTACTTCTAAGAATTCATTTTCCACTGTCAAAATTGTGGTCATTGCTTAGGCATCACCTCAAGTATAACTTACAGCGAAGTCCCTTCTTGCGATATTGATATGGTCTAGTAAGGTCCATTCATTAATTTCATTTGTCATAAGGATAAGTTGACATGGATTGAAATTAAACGACTAAAAAGTATATTTAGTCTGGTCGAGGGGTTCATGTGTAAACTTCCACACGCGTGGCTTGTATGTGGTATTCCTTAGGCGATTGGAAGTTTCAATTAATATTTTTTTTATGAAAAGGTTACAATATTATTGTTATATGTACAATCGTATGCTTATGTGTTTACATTACTTTTCAGATATGTCTCTTACACCGATTATCAATATGCTCGCCCAAAATCCTCTATCCGGTCCAAATTTTATTTAGTGAAAATGAAACATGGAGTATGTTCTTATAGCAGAAGAACGCATGTTTGTTCTCACTACTCCCAACCCGATGCCCTTACTGATGCATCGACGAATGAGCAGCGAGAGTCAAGCAGACATTGGCATAAGTTAAACAATATGACCAAGTGCTATATGATGACTACGATGTCCAAAGGCTTTCAGCTGTAACATCAGTCGATGGTAGACGCGACTAAAATATGATCAAATCTCGAGAGTAAGTTTGGGCAGTCGGATCGAATAGTCTGCTTCCACACAATGAAAGAAATCTTGGCGTGTAGGATGGAAGAAGAAAGTTCGATCCATGAACATGTCTCCCACATGACTCATCTCATGGATAGTCTTGATCAGTTGGGAGGAGATATCGACGGCGAAGCCAAGGTCGATATCATCCTCAACACGCTACCCAAGTCTTTTGAGAACTTTCACGTGAACGCGATCATGAGCAAGACCGAGTTTACACTTAGTCAGTTTCTCAACGATCTCGTAGTATGAAAGGTGTCATGGGAAAAGGAGCACATGCCCTTGCTAGCACGTCTATGGGCCCCAATTTTACATTGAAAGATGGAAGAAGAAAATGAGGTGGCAAGGGTGGTAGAGGTAAGGAAATTAGTGAGAGCAACAACATGATTGCTACCGGAGGCTTGAAAAAGCTAAAGGAAATGGGCAAGTTCTTCAAGTACAGCAAGACTGGCATTGGAAGGCTAAGTACCCCATGCTCAAGGCTCAAGGTACGCCATTTGCTTTAGTAACGGAAACATGTTAAGTGACTTGTTCTACTCATTCATGGGTAGTAGATACAGGTACGACTGATCATGTTTGTTACACCTTGCAGGGGTTCCTGCAGACAAGGGAGCTATTTGATGATGAGATAACGATCTCCATGGAAAACACGGCAAAAGTCGAGGCCGTTGCAGTCAGAGATATTAGTTTTTGCTTTGATAGGACTTAGTATTCAAGGATGTTTTATATGTGCTGGAGTTTTGGCGGAACCGATTTCGGTTGCCAAACTATTTACGCATGGATATTCTATTGTTTTTTATAGTGGTGTTTCTATCATGAGAAATGACGAATTTATATGTGGTGTCACTTTATATAATTCTCTTTATATTATTTCTGCCAAGCATAATACCTTTAATTATGTTGTATCTACATCAAACCATAAGAAGATGAAGTTTTCTTCACTAGATGATGTTTAGTATGATTTTGTGATGATTCTTGGTACTGTTTTACATATACTTTTTAGTGGTTTGTCCTATCTATGCCGTTGGTTTGATTCATATTTATCGATTCGGACTTACTTGGTTCGTTTCAATGTTTTGCAGAAAATCGGCATTAAATAGGATGAATTGAATCTGCCAAGAATAAGGTATAATTGAAGAGCTTTTCGACAGGAGTTCATAGGCGAAAGCGGATCGCAAATCAGAGTTCAAACGAGGAAGAACGGAGCGAAACGACAAAGTCACGCACGACTTCCCGTCGCACGAGCCGGACGCCCGCGTGCACCATCACCGTGCGCCCGCACGCCCGCACCCTCGACGCCCGGCGACGAGCCATCCCATCGCTGTTCACCGATTTTCCTCGCGCGTTCCGCTGCAACGCCACCAACGCGCGCGCCCGCGCGCCTCGCGCCCTCGCGCCGCCAGCCGCGCCAACACCGCCGCCCGTCCGTGCGCTGCGCGCTTTCAGCGCCAGCTCGCCGTGCACCCGCTCCGTGTCATCCCTCGCCGCGACGCGCGACGCCCTCGGCGTCGGCTCACTCCGGCGCGCGTTCGATTTTCCTCGCGGCTTCGAGTGGCGCTTCGCCACCATCCCGCCGCCCACCGCTGGCGCCTCGAACGCTCACCCCCCGCCGCCGCCCAAATAAGAGCGCAAAGCAGCGCCGCTCGCCCTTGTCGTGCACCATGCTCGCCAACCGACGCTCACAATGAGCAGCGCTCATTTGAGGCGAACTTTTCTCTAGCCAGCGTCAACCTAAGCGGCGTTCAAATTCAAGTCGAACGTATTCTCAACGGTGCTCACTCTCAACCGGCGCTCAACTTCTTTTAATATATATTCACGCGTTTAGGTCAAAACGTGGTGGCCGCTTTCAGTTCAGTTCGTCCGCTCTCGATTACGGTTTTAGTGGCGCGGCTATGACTCTTCATTCTTGATTTTCCGACGATTCCTCAGGCAACACATCAGATACAATTCTTGTTTTAATTCCTGTTTTTAGTTTCATCATTGAATGTTTAATTTATCAGTTTATGCTTGGGATTTCTCTGTTTTATTGGATTCAATTCATAGTGACAGTGGATTGGATTTCCATTTTCTGTTGATTTACATTGCTTAATGATTTCTTGCTTTCGATTAATTCCTGTTCTTGGAGATGGATTGATGATTATGTTTTTATTTGCAATTAGATTTAGATTAGGGATTGACAAACCTTATGAATAATATGATTGCATATGCTTTTATTTACCGCTTTGATTTATCGCTTTCATAGTTCAATTAGGGATTGACAACCCCTGGTTTAGATTTAACGCTTTATTAGTTTAGCTTGGGATTGACAACCCCCAGCTTAGGATCGCTGTTTATTTTCTCGTATTTCAATTCTTGCATGTTCAACCTTCGTTGTTATTAGAATGTTTAGGATTTAATCGCTTTCTGTGCACAACACAAACAATGGCCCTGTTAAGTTTTCCTTGAGAGACGACTCGTGTTAACTTATCACGCTACGATTACCTCGTACGATTGCGAGTGAATTTGAGTGTGTTTTTAGCTCGATCAGATGACACCACATATCTTTGGCATCTTACATTAGGTCACATCAATCTAAATAGAATCCAAAGACTGGGTAAGAATGGAGCGTTGGGTGATATCACAATTACTCCGTTTCCAGTCTGTGATTCTTGTATAGAAGGAAAGATGTCGACCATACCCTACAAAGTGAAAGGGTATAAAGCCAAAGAAGTGTTGGAGCTATTCCATTCTGTCCTGTGTTGTAATACCCCGTCATTCCTAAGCTTCAGGTTTGTTCGGCACATTTTTCGAGAAAGCAAAAAGTAAACTTTTTGTTTCGGTGATGCGACCGTCACAAAACCTCAGGTGTTGTGAAGATTGTCTAATGACCAATTCATAGACACTAAGTATGCAGGTTTTCGACCACCCATGAAGGTTTGGCACTCCGGGGAAGTTATCGAAAAATCAGACTTTTCATGGGTTTTTAAAAGCATATCTTGTTTATAGTCGTTGTATCCGATATTTTATTTCGAGTCCATAGGTACCAAGGTTGCTGATTTTGGAGTCTGTTTGCAAAAGATGCATCGCTTTTTGCATTTTCGAAAAGGTCGTAAACAAGAAGCAATGACACCTGACCGATTTTTCCAGTAAATAGAGGCTAGGGCCTTCATTTTCAACATTCATTTTCTTCGTCTCTCTGTGTTTACGGACGAGCCGAGCAGCTTCAGGCATGCTACGGAAACACTGGAGGAATGGGGATCGCCGGGGAGGCTCGACGGCGGCGCCATTGCGCTGCTGCCGGGTACCACCGCCGATCAACCCCTCCCCGGCCGCCCCATTTTTCCACTTTTGTCATTTTCTTGTTTTGATTCCGTCTTTTAGTAGATAGCATAGCATAGAACTCGGGTTTCTAAAGGGACGAGTTGAGAAAATGGTCGGAGGCCGGCGAAAACCGCCGCTGATTGCCACCGCCATTACAGTCGTCGTGCGCCAAGTTGGCCGCCGATTTGGTGGCCGACGGGCTACTTTTTGGCTATGGGCCCTTTAGTTTTTGAATTTTGGGCTATGTGTTCTACTAAAGTACCGATTCTGTTTTTTCGTTTTTCACGTTTTTACATGTCGGGATGTTTTTCGTTGTTTCGTGTTTCTAACGGAAGTACATGCCCGGGTTATCCTTTTTCAACATAGATTGTCATTCCATGTTCCTCGTTATGCATCGGTTTTGGATGGTTTATGTTTCCATTTTCATGCATCGGTTTTGGATTGTTTATCCTGGATTTGAGGATAGACATCGATTTTTGAAGCCTCTTCGCTACTAAGATTTGTGTCAACTTGCATGCATGCATATTTTGAAGGTACCCTACTATAGGTATTGATGTCCTGAATAAATTTCCCTTCTAGCATCGAGTTGATTTGAAAACCCGGAGAGTGCCAAATGTGGGTTTAGAAAGTCGAAAACCCTCGTTTTCCTTCGATCTCCATTTGGATCACGTGTTTGTTTTGCTTTGTGGAATGTGACTCGAAAAGTTGTTCCATCTTGTTACCAGGTACCTACCAGTGCGATCGGGGAGGTCGTTGGATCTGTGGATATCTCCCAGTTGACATTTTCGACTTTTCAGGTTAGGTTATATATGCTTATTTTGAGTTATTTACTCTGATATTTCAAAAATCAAACATGTATGTCGTGAAAATGTTTTAAGAAGTTATTACTGTTCTCTGCTCAGAGATATGGTTCTATTGTGATTGTGCACGGATCTCTATTCGGTGGGTTGATCACCATCTTGAGTATTGATTGTAAGGGGATAGACCCCGAACTCGTGGTTATGGTTCTGAAGGGGATCGACCCCGGAAGTCCACACGGATTGATAATGAAGTGGCTATGGTTCTGAAGGTGATAGACCACCGCCCACATTGCTTTTTGGATATGTTCCGGCGTGGTGTGTTGGATATGTTCCAGACCGAGATATTATGGGCTGGCTGGATATGTTCCGGGCCTAGATGTGATGGGCTAGCGGGATACGTTCAGAGCCGAGGTTCTATGATGGGAGTGACAGTAATAACGGACCAGGTATTAAAAAGGAAAATCTCTTTTTACTTACTTAGAAGTGAGTTTAGGTTTTAAACCCTTCTAAGGTAAGTGCTCTGAACACGGTATCATGGATTTTGTTTTATGTTAAAACCCCCAGCTGAGTGCGCTAGTACTCACCCCAAAATCATTTTCAAATGTTATCACGGATGGAGGAGGGTTGGACGGGCAACGCTGAGGGGTTGAGCTGTGGTTTCTTTCATGCCTTCTGCTTCCGCAATGCTGCGTTATATTTATGTATTCTGTTGTTGATGTATTCTTGTCCCTTTATTTTGCTCTCTGATTGTGAACAAGATTCGCTATGATGTTATTATGTTGTGAGTCTCGATAAGAGCATGCTATGATGTTGACCAGTCTAGTCAACAGGGTGTAATGCTATTTTGTTTCCTTGCATTACTAGTACCTAATCAAGATCACATTCATTGAAGTTATGTTGTCGATATAATTATGTTGGTGGATTGTTTGCTCACCCCTCCCCTTCAGGATATGTATGCCCCTTCTCACCCGCTTCTTAACCCCCACCCCTAATCATACCCCGGCATCCGTGCCTTCCTTCGGGAATTGGGGCGTGACAGCTTGGTATCAGAGCAGTTTTCCTGGCTTTTGGTATCTAGAGTTATCTAATACCAGATTGGTATCAGAGCAATGTTCTTGGCACCTAGTTTTCGCAGTTATCTGATATTAAAGCAGTTTATTTGCTTTGTATCCTGTACGTTCTTGAAATTGAGTATTTAGAACTTGTTCTTCCAATCTGCTCATCAGGTACAGCTACCCTCAGCTCACCGTCTGGCCGTCTCCTTTAAAAAATGGGATGAGATTTGTGTTTATTTGTTGATGCTTTATGTGGTTATGTGAGCGTAATGTGATCTTGGTTTCATGTGTTCTGGCATGGTATGAGTTTACGTGATGTAAACGTGATGTGGATGTTGAGGTGATGTGGATGTGGATGCGATATGGTTAGATGTTGATGTGGATGTGGAAGTGATTTGTCGATGGGATGAAAGATCCTATGCGACTGTGATATGAAAATCATTGATATGATATAATGTGATGTGATTGATATGATCACGGATGGATGATATGAATCTATGTGTTTACATAGAAATATGTTGTTGGTTGAAATCTTGTTTATTTTATAAACGAGTGCTTGTAAATGAATCCTGTATTTGCTTGCGTGATTATTGTTATGAATATCCATATCGGTATTGATATGTGTTGAAAGTAAACATGTGTCTGAGGCATGGTTACCCAAATGACTGGGGCGGAAAAAGGAAACGTGAATATTTATTGTTTTATGATGAACTAACATGTAGGTTTATAGATATTTAGTGGCCCAGACAACGTTGGTTGAGATCTCACAGGATGGTTCAGCAAATCCGTAAGTTCAGAGAGTGTACCAGGAATGTTCACGAGCTATGGAGAAAGATTCGAGATAGTGGGAAAGTGTCTGAGTACGAGGCTTATTACAGGATGACGGAGAGGCTACCAACTGGTTGGAAGCCATAGGCAAGAAGGCAAGAGTATGTGATGTTCCATCGGGATCCTATTACCTAGCATCATACTCTGGACTTCACTGAGTTCACTGCTCGATTTTGGAGACAGTGGACCGATCACCGGTACCTTCTGAGGCAATAATGATCGTGAGGTATCTTCGAGGGACGATCCAGATCAATGACAGGGATGATATTCATGAGATACAATTGGGAGAGCAGCCATAGCTCACACGATCGCCAGTACTTCAGGAAACGTCGATCACTACCTCTTCATCTACGACCTTCACCCTCCGGAGGACACGGGATGATTTTGAGGCAGGACCCTCCCAGGTGAAGGAGATTACCAATCATACAGACTTCTGTGATCTACAACACACTGTATGATCTAACTTATATATGAGATAAAGGGACATACATATGCAATCAAGTAATCAATTCAGATAGGAGATTGTAATAGTTGTAACAGGAAACATTGTATACAAGCTCAACCAAAACTGCTTCCAGTATACAAATCCAACAATCTCCCACTTATACTAAAGCAAAACTTTTAGTATACAATTTGTCTCTTTACTAGCTATTACAAACAACACCATCACTTTTCTTCTTCCACTTATACAAAAGTTTCCTTTCTAAGTGGGTTCCATCTTGCGCAATCCAAGTCCTCGAATATGCTCTTCGTAGACTTTTTACGGCGAGCTCTTCGTGAATGGATCACTAGGTT
Organism: Salvia rosmarinus; assembly: GCA_036937905.1. Taxonomy (NCBI): domain Eukaryota; kingdom Viridiplantae; phylum Streptophyta; class Magnoliopsida; order Lamiales; family Lamiaceae; genus Salvia; species Salvia rosmarinus. The sequence goes on from JAODLM010000468.1 coordinate 128,676, forward strand.
ATCCATGATGCCAATCTTTTCTATTAACATGTCTCCTAAATCTAACGATTTCTCGTATGACATGATACTTTTCTCTATGTGTTTGGTTACCTTGTGGGTCCGTGGTTCCTTCGAGTTTGCCCATCGCACCGAGTTATCACGAAGAAACTATGATACTCTTGGGCAAACCGGTACCACATCTAGATCCATGAGGTAGTTCTTGAACCATCTGAGCCTCTTTAGCGACCTCAAAGTGGCTACATATTCGGCTTCCATGGGGAGTCCGCAATGCATCACTGCTTTGCACTCCATGGGGATAAACTCCTCCCAAGGTAAACACATAGCCCGAGGTAGACTTTTTCTCATCACGGTCGACTTGGAAATCCAGTCTGAATAACCCAAAGGCATTAGACTATCTCAGATGGTAAACTAGCATATAATCTCGAGTCCTTTCGGTGCTTGAGTATATGCTTTACCATGATCAATGAGCTTGTCAAGGTTAGGCGATATCTAGCTACTATGCCTACCGCATAGCGATATCGGCCTCGTGCATAAGATTACATACATGAGACTTCCTACAGTGAAGCGTAAGGAACTTGTCTCATTTCCTATATCTCTTTGCGATCATATGTGATCGCTTCCTTAGATAAAGGAACACCATGCACGAAAGGTAGCAATCCTTTCTTGGCGGTGCGCAAACTAAAACGAGTAATCACAAGATCAATGTAAGACGGCGAGATAAGCTCAATATTTTCCTCTTGCGATCTCGGTAAACCTTGATCCCAAGAATGTACGCTGCATCTCCTAAGTCTTTTATTTGAAACTGATCGGATAACCAACTCTTTATGTTTGATAACAACTTCACATTGTTGCCAAGTAGAAGGATGTCATCTACGTAAAGTGTAAGAAATACCACATCACCGTTGACATCTAAACGATACACACAACTTTCGCTAGGCAATCGGGTAAATCCATAGGACTTTACCACCTCAAAGCGTAAGTTCCAAGATCGGAAAGCTTGCTTAAGTCCATAAATGGACTTCTTAAGCTTCCATACTAGATGCTCTTCACCCTTCACCACATAACCTTGGTTCGGTTTGCATATAGATGTCTCTACCTTCTTCAAGGTAACCGCTTTAAGCGGTTTTACATCTATTTGTCAACCCTCAAGGTTTAAGTGGGCTGCTATGGCCGGAAGAATTACGATGGACTTGAGCATTGCTACTGCGAAAAGGTCTCATCGAAATCGATGCCTCAATGAAAGTGTACCCTTTCGCCACAAGCCCGGTTTTAAAAGTGAAACCTCTCTATCTCGAATCTCTTCCTCTTGTATACCACTTACTACCTATAGCTTCCTTGCCATCTGGTATAGGTGTCTTTTCGTATACATCCATAACTATTATGGACTCAATTTCTAAGTCCATAGCGGTGTGCCATGATCTTGCATCAATGTCCTGTATCGCCTCACTGTATGTCCATGGGTCGATTATTGCCTGCTCGTTTCCTAGGACTAAATCCGAAGATTCACCTGTTTGGTATGATTTTGTGATGATTCTTGGTATTGTTTCACATGTCATATTCAGTAGTTTGTCCCATTTATGCCGTTGGTTTGATTTATATTTATCGATTCTGACTCATTTCGTTTGTTTCGATGTTTGTAGAAAAACGGCATAAAATAGGAAGAATTGGATCTGCCAAAGATCAATCTTATTGAAGAGCATCTCGACAGAGTTCATAGGCGAAAGCGGATCGCATTGGAGTTTGGACGCGAGAGAACGGAACGAACGCCAAAGTCGCGACGGCACCCCGCCGCACGGCCTAGCACCCACACCGCGCCCGCCGCGCGCGCCCGCCGCCGCCCAGCGCCCGCCAGCGACGCTCGCCTGGCGCTGGCTCACTCCGAGCGCGTTCGCATTTTTGCTCGCGCCAGAGTGAGCGCGGCCACCTCCCGCAGCTGCCGCCGCCTCCGCCGCCGCGCCGCGCCGCCGCCAGCGCCAGCGCCCTCGCCTCGCTCGCCGCCGCCAGCGCCAACGCCCTCCGCTCGCCCCAGCGCCTCGCCCGCTTACTCCCGTCCGGCGCGCCGTCCGGCGCCAGCCGCGGCCTCGCCCACTCGCCGCCCGGCGCGGCGCGCTGCGCCGCCGCCGCCCAGCGCCACGCGCCTCTCACCCGGCCGAGTCCATCCGGCGCTGGCATCACCCCAGCGCCCAGCGCCTTGCCAACTCCTCGCGTTCTCCGGTGGCTGAACCAAGCGCCCGCTCGGCCGCCTTCACCCGTCACACCATGTTTTCTCCTCGGCCACAATGAGCGGCGCTCATTTGTGAGGCGTAAACTTCTCCACCAGCGCTCAACCCGAACCGGCGCTCATATTCAAGACAGAATGTATTACGAGCGTCGCTCATTTTGAACGCCGGCTCACTTTCATTTAATATAAATATACGCGCTTAGGGTTGAGTGAAAGTCCGCACTTCGCCTCAATTTGGTTCTTCTCCAGTAGCGACGCGGTCTTGCTCCTTTTCATTTTCACCATGGATTTCTTCAGCAACAACAACAGATACAATCCTAGTTTTAATTTTGCTCTCATTTATTGAATTATTTCTTGTAATCAAGTTATATTCTTTGGATTATCGTTTATGTTTTCGGATTCATCGCTTTATCGATTCTATTTCACGCTTTATTGTTTGATGATTTATGTTGAATTCAATTCCATAGTGACGATGGATTCGATTTTCATTTTCCGCTGGTTTAATTTGCTTAATGATTTCTCGCTTTTGTTTATCTCGCAATTAGATTTAGATTAGGGAATGACAAACCCTATGAATAATAGAATTGCATATGCTTTGTTTACCGCCGATTTATCCTGCCAGTAGTTCAACTAGGGATTGACAACCCCTAGTCTAGATTTATCGCTTATTAGTTTAGCTTGGGATTGACAACCCCTGACTTAGGATGCTATTTATTTTCTCGTATTTGAATTCCAGTATGTTTCAAACCCCTGTTGGCATTAGAATGTTTAGGTTTTAATCGCTTTACGTATGCGACACTAACAATCGCCTGTTAAGTTTTCCTTGAGAGACGACTCGTGTTAACTTATCACGCTATGATTACCTCGTGCGATTATCATGGTGAATTTGAGTGTGTTTTAGCTCGATCAATTTTGGCGCCGTTCTCGGGAAAACTTTAGCCGTATTGTTTGTGTTGTTTGTTTTCTGTGTTTCTTTTCTTTCTGTTTGGTTATTTTCTCCCCCTGGTGCGTGTAATTTTGTTTTTCTTGTTGGTATCTGTTAATGCAGGGTTATCAACAGTACGAATATGGTCAACCCGACGGGGGAGGAAAGTTCGTCAGATTGGGCAAATTCTTCTCGCCCAACACGGCTATTCCGGGAGTATCCGTCAGGGCCGCAGCCACACCCACAATCCATTGGGATCAACCACCTCCACCGCACTATGAGGATCACGCTTATGATCCCAACGGGACCAACCACCTCCACAAGACTATGAGGATCCTCCACGCCTCCAATGCCTCTTGGGAGAAACCATATCCTCCACCTCAAGATGAGTACCCACAACAACCACCTCCACCTCAAGACTATATTCTCAAGAAGAAGAAACCTCCACACCGACTCGGGAAGTTGGGAACGCAACATGATTATGGAGGTGTGATCCACATCACCATAGCCTCCAAAGACAGCGAGTGAGTACGACCATCGCTAGGAGTATTTTACTCCACCACACCCATCACCACTCGGAGGTATCCGTTGGATGCAACGAAGCGTATGTTTCAGACTCACCACAAACGGTCGGATGCTGATGACACCAAAATCAGGCGCTTGCAAGCAAAATTAGAAATGATGTCTGAAAAGCTAGACGAGTTACTTCAACAAGATGCAATAGGGGAGCCTCCAAGCTCACCCTATGAGGCTCAGGCGACCACTGACCATCAGAGTTCGCCTTTGGATGATAGAGACGCAACTCTTGAGCGTTTAGAGGAACAAATGGGACTGATTACCGCTAAGTATTTTGAGTATCAACAGCAACTTGCAATGAGGGAACTTCCAAACCAATCCGGTCGTGTCCAGCGGTCATCGTTCTAGTAAGTGACCCAATTATCGAGAATGGGAAGGGAGATATCTCGACGAGTTCTTTGCAGCCGGAGGAGGTGGAAATTGATGAAGAATGGGCACGTGAGGATGAGGAGCAAAATCGAGCCACAAGGAAGTTGATACCTGGCTACCGACGAGGAAGAGTGGGTGTGCATGGTTGCAAACATGCCAAAGCCCACTCGGGAAGTGATTGCACTACCTCAACAATTGAGTACGGATCGAGAGGAGGACAAATCGAGGACAAAGGTTGAGGTAACATCAATTATTTGTCAACATCCTAATTCACCAAAGTACTGTACTTTAGGAATTGAAATTATTTATTTTATTTTGAAGAATATGATGTTCGACTTGAGCTTAAATTGTGCATTACTTGTTTTCTTTATCGTCTCTATGCTTATATGGTTCATAACCGATGCTTTGGCCGAGATGGTATTCCTGCAGTGAAGGACTATGGATAGTCCGTTGTTATCGGTTTACGCCGTGCTCACGACGTTAACCGAGTGTTCGTGGGAGGCAACCCACGCTTTGCTTTGTTTTCTTTTTTCTTTCTTTTTCGTTTGGTTTCGTTGTTCTTTGATCCATTTGTTGTTGAGTTTGTTTTGCTCGGATCTCGAAAGTTGTGAGCAGCGAGATGAAGTCGTGACACTCCAACTCTGTCGCTGCACGCCACATTCCAACCCCGCCACCGCCATATTTTATCGGGGAAGTCTCCTCGTCTATCGGCTATTTTATGTTATTAATGTTTTGAGCCTTGGGGACGATGCTCGAATTAAGTGTGGGGAGTTGATAGTATTTGGTTTTGTGGGCGTGATATATAGTTTTCAGATGCTTTATGACGTGCCCTTGTGCTTATTTTGATTGTTTGGACGTAAGCTTTGTCTATCACGAGTAAGTTAGGATCTTGATTTGTGCAATTGAACTCGTGGTATTGATCGGACCTTGATGTATTTTCGCTTATCTTGATGTCATGTGATTAAAGTGCAATGAATTGACGAGATTGTGTGAATTGATTTTAAATCGGTGGTTATTGACGTGATTTGTCCGGCTAATGCTAGGGGAGTGTTAATGGCGGTTACCTATATACTGCTTCAAATAAAAAAAAGAAAAAGAAAAAGAAAAATATTTGTGAAAAAGAAAATAAGGAGAATTAAAACTCCAATGTTGTTGAGATTGTATAAATGGAGGATGAGATTCTGCCCCTCTTTCTCGTAAATTGAGAAATGGGCATGGGAAACCACGATAGGAGACTCGAGTTCATCGAGACTTCACCTTTCGAACATTGTTCCAAAATTTGTTTATACTTTCTTTGTGTTCTCAAAAGAAACTTGTTGCTAAAGGTAACCATTTTAGTTAATTCACCTCTAGCGGAGAGTTGGGTCTGAGCAAAAATAACCTACCTGTTTGTTTGATATTTTCACAATCTTAGATTTATTTCACATTAACTTTTATTATGTATTCATCATGTTTGGGGAATTGCAAAGAGATTTGATTGATTGGACTAAGAGTGATGTTGCATGAGTTATCTTTCGAACCTTATTAGTATAGACTTTGCTTGAGGACAAACAAATGGATAAGTGTGGGGGAGTTGTTTGGTATGATTTTGTGATGTTGGTATTGTTTCACATGTCATATTCAGTAGTTTGTCCCATTTATGCCGTTGGTTTGATTTATATTTATCGATTCGGACTCATTTCGTTTGTTTCGATGTTTTGTAGAAAAACGGCATAAAATTGGATGAATTGGATCTACCAAAGATCAATCTTATTGAAGAGCATCTCGACAGGAGTTCATAGGCGAAAGCGGATCGCAATCCGGAGTTCGGACGCGAGAGAACGGAACGCAACGCCAGTAGCGCACGACATCCCGTCAGCGGGCAAAGACCAAGACACCCGTGCCCGCCGTGCGCCCGTGCGCGCCGCCCAGCGCCCGCGCCGCACTCGCCAGAGCCGGCTCACTCCCGAGCGTGTTCGCAATTTACCTCGCGCTCGAGTGAGCGCCACCTCCCGCAGCTGCCGCACCTCCGCCGCCGCCGCCGCCAGGCGCGCCGCCGCTTGCCGCCAACGCCTCCTCGCCCGCCGCCGCCGCCCGCGCCGCCTCCTCTCGCCCAGCGCCCGCCCGCCACTTCCCGCCCGCGCTGGCTTCGCCCATGCCTGCCGCGCGCCGCCCACTCGCCTCGCCCGCCGCCACGCCGCCTCACCCGGCCGAGTCCATCCGGCGCTGGCATCACCCAGCGCGCCGCCTCTCGCCAACTCCCGCGCGTTCTCCAAAGATTGGAACCAAGCGCCCGCTGCCGCCTTCACCCGTCGCGCACCATGCTCTCGCCTCGCGCCACAATGAAAGCCGCCATTTGTGAGGCGTAAACTTCTCCCACCATTGCTCAACCGAACCGGCATTCATATTCAAGGCAGAATGTATTACGAGCGTGAGTTCATTTTGAACGCCGCTCACTTTCATTTAATATAAATATACGCGCTTAGGGTTGAGTGAAAGTCCGCACTTCAGTTCTCAATTTGGTTCTTCTCCAGTAGCAGCGCATGGTCGCCTCCTTTTCGCCTTTCACCATGGATTTCTTCAGCAACAACAATGAGATACAATCCTAGTTTTAATTCTTGCTCTGCTTATTGAATGATTTCTTGTAATCAAGTTATATTCTTTGGATTATCGTTCATGTTTCGGATTCATCGCTTTATCGATTCTATTTCACAGTTTATTGATTGATGATTTATGTCAATTCAATTCCATAGTGACGATGGATTGGATTTTCATTTTCCGCTGGTTTAATTTTCTTAATGATTTATCGCTTTCGCTTATCTCGCAATTAGATTTTGATTAGGGAATGACAAACCCTATGAATAATAGAATTGCATATGCTTTGTTTACCGCTTTCGATTTATCCTGCTTTCGTAGTTCAACTAGGGATTGACAACCCCTAGTCTAGATTTATCGCTTTATTAGTTTAGCTTGGGATTGACAACCCCCAGCTTAGGATGCTATTTATTTTCTCGTATTTAAATTCCAGTATGTTTCAAACCCCTGTTGGCATTAGAATGTTTAGGTTTTAATCGCTTTCTGTGTGCGACACGAACAATCGCCCTGTTAAGTTTTCCTTGAGAGACGACTCGTGTTAACTTATCACGCCACGATTACCTCGTGCGATTGCGAGTGAATTTGAGTGTGTTTTAGCTCGATCATCACCATTTAACATAAATCGCCGGGTTGACGAACAACCTCCCACTACTGACAGGCGCCATCGGCACAATGGCAACGATGGGTGCGAATTTGTGGTTCTCTATCTTGCACAACTTGATGGATAGGTGCCCTCAGACGGTCGGTATCTCCGGTGGAACTCGACCCACTTCAATTTCTTGAAGTATACGGTGTCGATCCTCCCACTGAACCGACATATCGCACCTTTCGCCTAATCGGTGGCGGAATACGATCATCTTCTAATTCTTCAAGAATGATTTCAACTTTGGATTTCTATTTTTCATATAATCCTCTTCTAATTATCGGGCATTAGTGCTAATAATGATCTTCTGATCCTTAGGACTATAGAAATAACCACCTTTCGTCCATCTAGGATAGCCAATAAATAGCCTTGCATCAAATCTAGCCTCCAACTTATCAACCTTCTTGTTCAGCACATGTGCTGGACTGCCCCATATCCTTATGTGGTTTAAACTAGGCTTGCGCCCAAACCACAACTCGAAGGGTCTTTTCGACCGACTTGGATGGTACTAGATTTAGCAAGTATGCATTGTTTCAAGGCATACCCCGTAAGCGAAATAGGATACGTTGCATAACTCATCATCAATCTAACCATTTCTAAAAGAGTCATATTTCTTCGCTCTAACACACCATTTTGCTATGGTGTGCCCGGTGTAGTGAGCTCGGAGGTAATCCCACACTGCACCAAATAGTCCATGAACTCGTTATCGAGGTATTCGCCACCGCGATCGCATCATGATGACTTGATATTTTTACCAAGCTTTCGCCTTCACTTCCGCCTTAAATTCTTTAAATTTCTCAAAGCATTCGAGTTGCGGTGAAGCGGTATATATATCCGCACCTTGAGTAATCACAATGAAAGTGACAAAATACTGCATTCTCCACGAGCTTGTGTGGACATAGGTCCACACTGTGTCGAATGGACTAGCTCCAACATTTCTTTGGCTCTATAACCCTTTGCTCAAGGGTCCGGTCGACATCTTTCCTTCTATACAGGATTCGCAGACTGGGAATGGAGTAATTGTGATATCACCCAACGCTCCATTCTTAGCGGTCTTTGGATCCTATTTAGATTGATGTGACCTAATCTAAGATGCCGGAGAAATGTGGCGCCATCTTCTAAGAAAACTTTCTCTTTTTAAGGTTTGATGTAGATACAACATAATTAAAGGTATTATGTTTGGCAGAAATAGTATAAAGCGAATTATATAAAGTGCCACCACAGATAACTTCGTTATTTCTTATGATAGAAACACCACTATCAAAAACAACTGAATATCTATGAATAAATAGTTTGAAAATGGAAATAAGGTTCCGCCGAAACTCCGGTACATATAAAACGTCTTTTAAAACTAAAAATGTTCTATCAAAACATAAAGAAACATCTCCGACTGCAACGGCCTCGACTTTCACCGCGTTGCCCATGGAGTCGTTATCTCGCCATCATGCAGCTCTCTTGTCCACAGGAACCCCTGCAAGGTGTAACAAACATGGTCGGTCGCACCTGTATCTACTACCCATGAATGAGTAGAACAAGTCGCTAAACGTGTTTCGTTACTAAAGCAAATGGCGTACTGAGCCTTGAGCTTGGGGCATTTAGCCTTCCAATGCCCGCCCTCACCGCACTCAAGCATTGCCCTTCTCCTTCGCTTTTTCAAACCGTGGTAGAGCCTTTGTATTACTCCCACTTTTTTTTTAGCCCTAGCATCTCTTGAATTCCACTTTCCCTTTTCATCTTTCGATAAATTAGTGGTTGTCTTTGAGGTGCGTACTAAAGACTGTGCACCTTTGCCCATTTTGCTTTCCCCTGTTACTAAGTCCTCTTGCAATGAATCTAGAGTATAACTCTTATCATAAAGGACTACTCCATAACAGAAGTTATTAAAAGACTTGGGCAAAGTGTTGAGGATCATATCAATTCTGACTACGTCATTAATATATCCTCCAACCAATTCGAGCTCTCCGAAGAGATTGATCATTTGCTCTGCATGGTCATACACTGAATCGCTTTCCTTCGTTGAACTTGACATTATTAATTTTGTCAAATTATGACAAGCGATTCTGTCCGACTCCTCATACGATTTCATGAGATTTAGCCATATTGTGACTGCATCATCCATCTCTTGATGCTGGAGTTGCTGATAAACGCGCATTTTACACGTTTATTGTTGATATTTAAAGATGATTTTAGATCAATAAAGTGCGTTTATGTATTGGATCTCAATGATTTCATATATTTTTGGAAGATACTGCTCTTGGGTTCCTCTTCGGTGTTTTGTAGGCTTATAAGATGAAAATTGAAGCATGGAACGAAGCACAAGCAAAAGAAGGGCCAAAATAGGGGCTAGCGGCCACCCTAGCGACCGCTAGCCCAGTCGCGAGGTTAAGAGCAGCTGCTGCATTGTGTTTCACGACCGACCTAGCGACCGCTAGGTCGGCCGCGAGAAAAATCATACGATGTGGCCACACCCAGCGACCGCGAGACGTGACCGCGAGCTACCCACCGCGTGAAGCCTTTGAAAGAGCTACTGCCCGATTTTTCGCGACCATACCTAGCGACCGCGAGCCAGGTCGCGAAGAAAGCCTAGCGAGCGCGTGTCCAGCCGAGAGCCGAAGAAGGCCCGAGCGACCAGATCCCTCACGATCGGGCTCGCGATCCACAAGCAAGGCGGACGGGCCCAAAATTTGAGTTTTACCCTTGCTTATAAATAGGGCTTACCGCGCCCCAACCTTGTCGGACCTATTTTACGTTTCGCTCGGTTTTCACTATTTTTCCTACTTTTGCACTCTATTCTTGATTTAGATTCATTACGTCATTAGTTTTCATTGTTCTACTTTAGTTCTACGATTTGTTAGCGCTCGAACGCTTTTGTCCGAGCAATTTCGTGTTTTTCCGTTTTTCGTTGAGGTTGGGATACGAACCCAACGATTGTTCTTTCGATGCTACACTACGGGTTTTATCTATTTAATTTTTATTTTTATGGTTAATTCTTATTTTATGTCGATTATTATGTCAGCTAAATTTACATTTCTAATCCAGGGTTTGCATGATTCTATCCTAAATGTTGTGATTCTCGCTATTGTTATTTACCTTCCGTGCATTGATTTATGATTCTTGGTGCTTAATTATATGTGTTCATTTCTGATCAATCTTGATGCATATCAAGTTGCCAGTTAATTACTTAACCGCTTTAATTGCCAATCGATCTTGAATGCATGATACGAATAAGTTCTCGAGTCGTAGTCGAGATAGGAACATTCGTAGGAAGCATATTCTTTATGATCCTTTTGAGTTGCTTATTTTCACCTAGAGACGTATGAATAAGGGAAAATTAGCAATCAAGCGCCACAATTATAAATGAATCGAAATTGTTGGTTACATATGTGATCTTCCATCTTGTCTGGATTAAAATGGTTAATAGTAAGCAGGATAAACATACGTTGTGGGTAGGATTAGTGCATCCCTATGGTTAGTCTTTCTAGATTATTATCTCTTTGAGTATTTATTGCTTTAGTTTATTTTCAAGTTGTTACCCTTTTGCTTTGGATTTAATATTCGATGCCACAAACCCCTTTATAAACCAAATCTATTCTTGGATAATGATGAATTGTTGTTGAGTTAGCTTCTGTGTTTTCATGTTACAATCCATGTGGATACGATACTCGACTTACCTTTATACCTGCACGCTTTCGTGTTAGAAAAGTGAGCGATCAAATTTTAGGGCCGTTGCCGGGGATTGTTAAGATCATATAGGAATAACTTGACAATTTGGAATTATTAATTCAAGTTGTATTTTTTATTTTTTTTTATTTCTTGCCAGAGCTGATCTCCTTCTTTTTCTCCAGGTAGTTTATGTTCACAAGGTCCCAGGGACCTCCTGAACTACACTTAGATCAAGAAATCGAGAATTCCCAAAGGAGAAGAAGACGAGAAAGAAGAAGGCAAACAATGGCAGCGAATCCGAACAACGGGGCATTCCTCCCGAGCAAGTTGCACGTCTGCTAGCGGATTTTACAGAGATGCAGCGCCAAATGGCGAACATGGGACTCCTTGTCCCTGCTCCAGAGGCAAGACCGCTGAATTATATGTATAGACCTCCTACTGAGCAATTTCAAGGAGGTGGATGGGGCCCGGAAGTAAATGCTAATAATTTTGAGTTGAAGCCGGCCCTAATCAGCATGGTTCAAGGGGAACAGTTCGGAAGAGGAGTCACAGAGGATCTGAATGCCCATCTCGAGACATATCTCGACATATGTCACACCATCAAACAAAATGGGGTGCCACAAGACACGATCCGGATGCGCATGTTCGGATTTTCTTTGCGCAATCAGGCGAAGGATTGGTTCAAGAGCTTGGACCGCACTGGGATAAACAGTTGGGGGAATCTTTGCGAAAAGTTTCTCTCAAAGTATTTTCCGCCAGCCAAAGCGCAGAAGATTATCGCCGAAATCTCCCACTTCTCCCAACTAGGAGACGAGTCATTGTTCGAGTCGTGGGAGAGATTTAGGGGTTTATTGAGAAAGTGCCCACAACATGGATTCTCCATAGAGCAGCAGATCACGCAGTTCTATAGTGGGCTGACACCTCACACGAGGAGTATAATGGATGCATCAACAGGAGGATGCATGTTGAACCGATGTGTGGAACATGCTAGCAGGATTCTAGAGGAGATGGCTGCAAATAGCTATCAATGGCCTATGGAGAGGACACCTGTGGTGAAAGCAGCCACCGTCGAAGGCGATGCTAAGTACGATAATCTGATGGAGCAGTTCACCCTTCTGAGAAGTCAGTTCGAGAAGGAAAGGAAAGCAAAGGGGGTGGCTCAGATAAATGCTGTAGAGTCAGATATGAATGAGGCTGAGGACGTGAATTACATCAATCAGAGGAACCGTCCTGGGGGGAATCCAGCATACAATCCAAATAACAGAAATCATCCTAATTTCTCGTATGCCGACCCCAATAATTTTCAACAGCCTCCGCCAGGTTTCTCAGTTCAGAATGGAGTGATTCAAGAGACGAAGAAGCCGAGTCTAGAGGACATGATGCAGCAGTTGGTTGTGAGCAACCAATAATTGGCGACGAATCAGAATTCGTTTATAAGCAATACCGGGCAGAAGATAAATCATCTGGAGTCCACTGTGACGGCTATGGGGAAGCATATGAAGATGATGGAAAATCAAATCAGTCAAATAGCCACACAGCAGAATGGGCAACACAAGTCGGGCCAATTTCCGAGTAATACGGAGGTGAACCCAAAAAATCATTGTAATGCCATTCAATTGATGAGCGGACAAGCTTACCAGAACCACCCGGGACGAAAGGACGAAGACAGCGAAAAGAAGGAGCACCTCGCGACCGCGAGCCCGGCCGTTAGACATCACATAGAGAGTAATCCAGAGGGGCTCACGAGTGACCCCGCGATCGCGAGGAAGAATGAAGCGACCGTGAGAAATCAGGCAGTGACTTCGGATGAAGTGTTAGCGACCGAGCCCGTGACCGCGAGCCCGGCCGCAAAGAAGAATGCCAATGCTGCCCAGACACCTAGCGACTGCACCCGCGGTCGCGAGGAAGGCCGCGAGGAAACTCCAGCAATGGCATACCCGACCTACAACCCTTCGATTCCGCTTTCCGAGTCGATTAGCAAGCCAAGCACGATGAGAAGTCGGCCGGCTTATGGAGATGTTTCAAAAGGTGCACATCAATATTCCTTTATTTGATGCACTCGAGACATGCCGGGATACGTGAAGTTCTTGAAAGATGCTTTTGCTAATAAGAAGAAGCTTGGGAAATTCGAGATGATAAATCTGTCTCAAGAGTGCAAGGTCAGAGAAGAAGTTACCCTCAAATGAATGATCCAGCAGACTTCACCATAGCATGTGTCATCGGAGGATAGACATTCTCCAAGGTTCTGTGTGATATGGGGGCAAGCATCAATTTGATGCCGTTGTCCATTTTTAAAAGATTGGAGATTGGAGAGATCTGCCGACCACCATTGCTCTTGGGATGGCGGACATCGCTGACCTATCCGAAAGGGATAGTGGAGGACGTGCTCGTGAAAGTTCGAGATTTCATCTTCCCAAAGAACTTTCATAGTGTTGGATTTGTATACTGAAAGCAGTTTTGGTTGAGCTTGTATACAATGTTTCTTATTACCACTATTACAATCTCCTATCTGATTTGATTACTTGATTGCATATATCTGTGTCCCCTTATCTCATACATAGGTTAGATCATACAGGTGTAGAAGATCACGTAAGTATGTATGATTGGTCAAGCTTAATGAGATATAAAAGTTTCACACCGAGACAACTTGTGGACGAGTTGTCGGTATAAGTGCATGTATAGATAAGAAGTGACTGACTTGGTTACTTGTCTATGCCGGTACATCTCTCGACGTATTGAAGGATCACGGTGAGATGAGTTCTTCTATCCGATCGTAGTGAAGAACCCAGATCTCGGTGACTTACGATGATCTAAACTCGATAAGGTATTAGGTGGTATGAGTTGTCGACCATCACTTTGACTTGTTATGGGTGAGGGTTATATGTTCTAACCCAATATTCTCCGCATCTTGGGTGGTGGCGGTGCTTGTATCACTACTACAAAACCACTTTCTCATTACCTTATAGACCACGCTTTTCGTGAAAAGCGTAGTCTATGTGCGAATTTTTATATAGACTACGCTAACAAAAGCGTGGTGTGTGTGCGTAGTCTATAGTGGGTATAGACTACGCTAAAAAGTGAGTGTATGTGCGTGTTTTAATAAAAAGCGTAGTCTATGTCATAAATTAAAAAAAAAAAAAGAAGTAAACTAAACTCAGAAACTCGTGCAAAATGAGGAAAACGCGTTGTAGCGATTTATAAACCTCATCTCAAATGCAAGAGTAAACACGAATCCCACCCTTTCGCCTCTCGATCACAACCATCACGGAATGGGGCTCTCGACTCCCTCCCTCGGTTCTCTCCTCCCGCCGCTGGCGGTGGGGTTCCACACTACAACTTCTGCCGCCAGCTTACTTTTCCACTTACTTTCCCTTAATCTTCAATCTTAAACCACTCTACACTTTTACTCTCTTCAATTCATCTTCAATCAACACACCAAATTCTAATTGCTCAAATCCCAATCAATCCAATCCCCACACCCTCCTTAAATCGGACCAACACCCGTCCACTTCCGCTCTTTTCTTTTTGCTGTTATGCCCATGCTCCCACACTACATTGAACAACAATCCGCAGCTCTAGATTCTCGAAAGCGAGGCTTATATTCTTCTCTCGGTGTCTGGTCGCGCTTAGGGTTAATCGGAATGGGAATGCGAATGGGATGGGACGGGCGACAATGACACCCAATCGGTGGTGGAGGACTCCCACGTCGCCGCGCAGTTAGCATTGCCGATCGGGACGCGGCGACGCCCTCGAATACACGGGGCGATCGCCTTCTAGTCCTAGGGCACTCAAAATAATGGATTGCACTCAAAATCGAGGAAACCCAACTGTATGTGGTAGCTTGAATGATTCCATCAACAAACGAGCTCCCCGTCTGCCGAAAAAAATTATTTTGATCTTGTGCTTTTGTTACCCTAGTTGTACTTTTTCTATTCGGTGAGTAACTATATTGTTCTTCAATTTGTTTAATAAGTAGTCATAGTGCATAGATTTTCAGATGTTTTAATTCGTGAACTCGTTAAAAGATTCATGTTCGGTTTGCTTTTCCAATTCTATATGGGTGTGGGGTGGGGAATTGGTTGATATGTTTCTTTGCTTAGTTTGTTGGTTAAGGTTTCCCCCTATTATTTTGGGGAAATTTTCAGTTTGTGAATTAGGTATGTTTTGTGGTGTATTAATCTTTTCCTCACGAATTATGAGGTTTCTAATAAGCCCATAATAGGAATTAATCAAAGCAATGATTGAGTTGTCTGCTATGAGAGAATCCATGGTTGAATTATAGCATCATTCATTGGAATGAAGGACATATGTTGTGTTTAAACACTTATGTAGCATCAATGTGCCCGATAAGTTCTCATTTTACACGATTCTTATGGCTATATTTATCTTGTTTCTATTTGATAAGTGATCTTTTGTTTGTCTTTCAATATATTTATGTTTACCTTGGAAGATATTATGCCGTGTGTGTTTCATGTCATTTTAGCATAGGTTTTGATGTCAAAAGGTAGATCACGATAAAGAGGAATCACTAACCCTTGATCATGCAAAGAAGAACTGCTTGAAAACGACGCGTTGAATATGACGTAATGGATTTGAAAAATATGGATGTGCCAAGTATACTTTGTTAAATAGCATCTCGATAGGAGTCCGTAGGCGCAAACGGATCGCATTGAGTCCGGACGAGAGAGAACGGAGCGAAACAGGCGAAGTCGCGTGCAGCCGAGAAAAGACGATTCGCGAGTTTTGCTCGCGACCCTAAGGTCGCAAGGGCAAAACTCGCGAGAAATCATGAATTTTCAGCAATTTGAGACACCTAGTCCATGTATACTTCTAATCCGAGAGAATAGGATTGAATCGTAGTCGTAATAGGATTGGGAATTTATGAAAAATGGAGCTTATGTTTTATTATAAATAGGAGATAGATGCAAGAGTTAAAACACCATTCCATAGCGTAACACAAATTCTTTTTATATTCTTTTGCAAGTTCTATTCAGTTTTCTTAGCTTAGTTTATTTTAGAGTTCAATTTTATTTACGGATCGGGTCGCTACATTGTTCTTCGTGGATTCCTACGGTTTTATTTATTTAATTCAGGTTTATGTTATTCTTATTTATTTATTGTTTTGTTATTTTAATTATGCGTAGCTAAATTTCAGATTGATCCTAGGGTTTGTATGTCTAACTAGATTTATATAATTAACTGTTGACACTGCTTTTGTCGTCCCATTCATGATTTATAATTCTTGGGTTTAATTTCATTTGTTGGTATCTCGCCAATATTGATGCATGCTAGTTATGTGATTGATGTCTTGGCATGAATTAATTGCATAATCGATATCGGAATTTATAATACGCTTTTGCCTTGAGACCCGAGCGGAGATAGGTGAACAGAGGAGGTTAAATCTTTGTGTGCTTTTGGTAATTAGCTTACTTCTCTTGAGACCCGACGGAGATAGAGTTTAGGCTAACCTACTACTATAGGCTGTCCTGGCGGAAACTATAGTTACATTAGTGATCCTTCATATGAATGTGGATTAAATTGGTGAACAGATTAATAGGTAAATTGTGTGAATTTGGTTAGGTTAAGTACATCCCTAGGATCAGTCTTTTATATCTGAGTTTTATTCCTATCTTTATTTTCGAGTCTAGTTTTATAATATTCTCTCTTGATATTTTGTTGTCTGGATAATAATAAAGATTCTGTGTTAATTACTTGCTGTGTTCTCGAGTCGCAGTCCCTGTGGATACGATATATATACTTGCTGTTTTTACTATCATTTATTTGGTAGGAATATTAGCGATCAAATTTTGGCGCCGTTGCCGGGGACTGTTTAGATTTCACAGTGATAATTTTCTGGATTGTAGTTATTAATTCAGGCGTTTAAAAAAAATAAAAAAATAAAAATTAAAATAGAAAATAAAAAAAGATCTTATTATTTCTGTGTTGCTTCTCAGATCTGATTTTATTTTTATCTCTCTGTGCAGTGCATGATTACAAGATCCCAAAGGAAAGAAATTATTCCCTTGGATCTTGAGATTGAAAGATCACATAAGAGAGAGAGAAAGAAAGAAGACAATGCATAATGGCGATATGCAAGGGCACGATCGGATGGCCGAAATGGAGGAGATGTTAGCAGCAATGCAACGCCAACTGGCGTTGAATAATCAGATGGGCCAGATGGGTGGTCGAGCACAACCCTTACCGCCAACCACATGTATAAAGCCACCCACGGATCGGCCCAAGGTGGAGGTCAAGGGCCGAACGTCAATGCCAATAATTTTGAGTTAAAGCTCGCCTCATCAAGATGATACAAGCAGAAAGCGGTTTGGGGAGGGGTCATCAAGACCCCAATGCTCACTTGAAGCGTTCTTGGATATATGCGATACTATCAAACGAGCAGTGCGGCCGATACCATCCGGATGCGGATGTTCGGATTTTCGTTGAGGAGTCGTTTAAAGACCGGTTCAAGAGCTTGGACGGATCGAGGATTATCACGTGGGAGCACTGTGAAAAATTTGCCTAAATATTTTCCACCTGCCGCGCTCGAGAAGATCATTGCCGAGATCTCCCATTTTCACGGTTGGGAGACGAGTCATTGTTCGAGGCACGGAACGATTCGTAAACTCGCCCGCAAGTGTCCACAAAGACGGGTTTTCACCAGGCGAGAAGTGACACAATTTTATAGTGGACTCAATGCTAACACCGAGCATTGTTGATCGTCCACCGGAGGATGCCCGCTCAATCGTGGAATAGACGCGAGCGTTGAGAATAATTGAGGAGATGGCATCCAACAGTTATCGCGGGTCGATGGAGAGACAAATTGATCGTAAGAGTGGGTGGCAGAGAGTTGGATGACAAGTATGATGATTTATTCGAGAAATTTACATCTTTGCGTATGAGAATGGTCGAGAGGAAAGGGGATATGTGGCCATGGCGTAATATCGAGGAGGTTAAATTTTGAACCAAAGGAGTAATGGCGGGGAATCGGTGGGAATCCGCCTATCATCCCAACAATAGAATCATCCCACTTTTCCTATGCTAACGCTGCAGTAATGCTCAAGCAATTACCACCTGGTTTTGCTGTTAATAATGGAATGATTGTGGAGCCCAAGAAGCCGAGCATTGAGGATATGATGCAACAATTGTTGGCGAGCAATCAGCAGATAGCAACGAGTCACCAACAAATGGTGACTCAGCAGAATATTCAGATCCAAAGGCTTGGGAATAGATGAACGCCCGAGAGCACGGTCAACGCCATCAACAATACAAAGGATAGCCCTTGAAAACAAGTAAAGATGTTGAGAACCAAGTGGGCGGATGGCAATGAGAGAGCTGGAACGCACAGGCAAGGCAATTCCCAAGCAACACTGAACAGAATCCTAAGAATCATATACCTCCGAATCAGTGCAATGCTATTCATACGAGAAGTGGAAGAGCCTACATAAATTATCCGGAGTACGAAAGGGAAGAAGAGGATCATACGATGAGGAGAAGAAATCACGCCGCGACACGGCAAGAAGAGCGAGTCGCGAGCTAATGTCGCGAGCCCAAAGACGCGAGGGAAGACTACGCTGAGAAAATGATTTCCTCGCGACCCGACATCGCGACCAAGGATCGCGAGGGCTCGACGCCAAGACAGACAGAGCACCTCGCGACAAGCCTTCGCGAGAATCATCGCGATGAAGGTCGCGAAGTCCGCCAATGAGCGATTCACGAGCCAAGATAGAGAGAGCATCTCGCGAGGCATGATTAGAGGATTCGCGAGAGAGTAGACATGATCAACCGATGCTTCCAAAGCCTACACCCCTGCGTTTCCGAGCGCTTTAGGAAACGAATATGATGAGGAGTACGCCGCTTCAAAGAGATCTTCCGAAAGTGAACATTAATCTTCCTTTTGATGCGCTCGAATATGCCCGGATACGCCAAATTTCTCAAGGATGCATTGGCGAATAAGAAAAGTTGGGAAAATTTGACAAGATCAACCTCTCTGAAGAATGCAGTGCTATCTTGCAGAGAAAGTTGCCGCTGAAGCAAAAGGATCCAGGGAGCTTCACTTTGGAGTGCGAGATCGCCGGGAACACCTTCCCCAATGTTTTATGTGATCTCGGGGCGAGCATAAATCTGATGCCGTTAAATGTGTTCAATCGCTTGGAGCTGGGCAAACTAAAGAAGACCTCAATTTATTAATGATGGCCGATGTGTCGATTGCATATCCTAAGGGCATAGTTGAAGATGTGTTGGTAAGGATTCGGATTTTGTCTTTCCCGCGATTTTGTTATTCTGACATTCCCGAATTTAAACATCAACCACTAATCTTGGTCGGCCTTTTCTAGCAACCGGTCGTGCTTTTAATTGATGTGCGGGAAGGCGATTCGACATTTCGTGTCAACGATGAGGAGTTAAAATTTCAATCTATGACTCCATCAAGCAACACGATAATCCGGAGCGGGGAAGAGTGTCAGCAATCACTCTTGTGGCGGCTAGCCAAATCTCGAGCTTGGATGTCAACCGCCAGTTGACAATGGTGTTAGGAAGAAGAGATGGACTCGGCATGGAACTCGAGTGTCTTTTTCAAGTTTGGGGAGGCTACTTCCATACTCGGTGGTGGTCTGCGGTCAATGCGAAATATCGAGGCAAGCATGATTTGGGAAGAAGTCACGCTGCCAAATCGCCAGAGTGATTGAGGTTAGTATGGGTCTAGCTAAAGACATTTAAATTTAGCACTTGTTGGGAGGTAACCCAATGTTTTCTTTTGTTTTGTTTTCGTTTTGTTTTTTTTTTTTCTCTTGTTTTGTTTTGGTTTTCGTGTTTAGGTTTTGTGTTCTGTTTTTGTGGGTTGAGTTGAATGACGAGCAGCCGATGATGAGAATTGTTTTTATTAGAAAATCTATTGCAATTGATTTTGTGAGACGAAGCATGTTATGATTGTTGTGAGTATTGAGCCTTTGAGAACTTGATCACACTTTTGAAACCCGCGAGACTTCGAGCTTGACCGTCATATCTTTTCGGTCTTGTTTTTTCTCGTATTGAATAGTTTGAAATAGCATGTGTTTCTCTAGAACTTGCTCTGGTTCTTTTTCGAGGTTGCATTGATGTGCTTAAGAATTATGAGATGATATTAGGCATTCTTTTCTTAACCTATACACTATCCAAACACTAACCTGTTATTTTATTATCCTTTGATGAGCCCGCTTGAGCCTACCTAATTCTTTCATATAGCCGTGGGTGGGTTATGTTGTTAGTGTAATTTTGGATTGCTTGAAATTGAGGGTTGAGAAAAGAAAGGAAGGAAAGAGAATAAATGTTGAGAAAGTGATTATTAAAAATAGTTGCTTACCCATATAAGTTTAAAAAATATAAAAAATAACACAAGAGTGTGAAAAGAACATAAATGAGTAAGTAGCTAGTGCTTTTAGACGAGTATATCACTTATATGAAAATTGTGGAATTCTAAAAAAAAACGACTTGGTATGGAGAATTGAAATAAATTGTGAACGTTTGGGATTGTGCTCAGTGATACTTATGGTGTTTTTCATTATGGGGTTATGAGTCATTTAACCTAAATATATCATACCTTACCAAAGAGCCTACATTATAACCTTTTATAAGACCTTTTTGATCTTAGTTCTTGAGCACATATTTGAGCAATGGAGAATTAGACGATTTGCAAGCTTATGGTAGATTCCATGTATTTTTGAACTTTGAGAGTATACACATCCTCCTTGATACACTTGAGTGTTTGAGATTTCTTATATATATATATCCATGTCGTGAGGATTCAAGTTTGGGAAGGCTTGTGCTTATGTTTATTATGATGTGTGGAGTTTAACGAAGATGTTGTGATTTGATTCATTTGAGTGAATCGCTTATTGCTCATTGCTCCGAGGCTTATTGCTTTTATCGCTCGACTTTTACCCGTCTCTCGGTCGTCTCTTTTGTTCTAATTTGTTTGAGGACAAACAAAAGTGTAAGTTTGGGGAGTTGATAAGGCTCGTTTTACCCCGATTCTTATGGCTATATTTATCTTGTTTCTATTTGATAAGTGATCTTTTGAGTCGCTTTCAATATATTTATGTTTACCTTGGAAGATATTATGCGTGTGTGTTTCATGTCATTTTAGCATAGGTTTTGATGTCAAAAGGTAGATCACGATAAAGAGGAATCACTAACCCAGTCGCGAGCTCGTGCAAAGAAGAACTGTTTGAAAACGACGTTGAATATGACGTAATGGATTTGAAAAATATGGATGTGTCAAGTATACTATGTTAAAGAGCATCTCGATAGGAGTCCGTAGGCGCAAACGGATTGTAATTCGGAGTCCGGACGAGAGAGAACGGAGCGAAACAGCGAAGTCGCGCGTGCAGCCGAGAAAAGACGATTCGCGAGTTTTGCTCGCGACCTAAGGTCGCAAGGGCAAAACTCGCGAGAAATCATGAATTTTCAGCAATTTGAGACACCTAGTCCATGTATACTTCTAATCCGAGTCAGAATATGATTGAATCAGAGTCAGAATAGGATTGGGGAATTTATGAAAAAATGGAGCTTATGTTTTATTATAAATAGGGAGATAGATGCAAGAGTTAAAAACACCATTCCATAGCGTAACACAAATTTTTTTATATTCTTTTGCAAGTTCTATTCCGCTTTTCTTAGCTTAGTTTATTTTAGAGTTCAATTTTATTTACGGATCAAGTCGCTACATTGTTCTTCGTGGATTCCTACGGTTTTATTTATTTAATTCAGTTTATGTTATTCTTATTTATTTATTGTTTTGTTATTTTAATTATGCGTAGCTAAATTTCAGATTGATCCTAGGGTTTCATGTCTCAACTAGATTTATATAATTAATCTGTTGACACTTGTTTTGTCCGTCCCATTCATGATTTATAATTCTTGGGTTTAATTCTCATGTGTTGGTATCTCGCCAATATTGATGCATGCTAGTTATGTGATTGATGTCTTGGCGGAATTAATTGCATAATCGATATCGGGAATTTATAATACAGTTTTTGCCTTGAGACCCGACGGAGATAGGTGAGCTGTAGGAGGTTAAATCTTTGTGTGCTTTTGGTAATTAGCTTACTTCTCTTGAGACCCGACGGAGATAGAGTTTAGGCTAACCTACTACTATAGGTTGTCCTGGCGGAAACTATAGTTACATTAGTGATCCTTCATATGAATGTGGATTAAATTGGTGAGCATTAATAGGTAAATTGTGTGAATTTGGTTGGGTTAAGTACATCCCTAGGATCGATCTTTTATATCTCGAGTTTTATTCCTATCTTTATTTTCGAGTCTAGTTTTATAATATTCTCTCTTGATATTTTGTTGTGCGGATAATAATAAAGATTACGTGTTAATTACTTCTTTGTGTTCTCGAGTCGCAATCCACGTGGATACGATATATATACTTGCTGCTTTTACTATCATTTATTTGGTAGGAATATTAGCGATCGGTCTGTGGACCATTTCGATATGGAGGTTGGGATGCCTTCGTGGCGTAATATTTCATGTTAAGAATAGGCTCGTTGTGAATAGTCCATAGCATGATCAAGTATAAAAGTAAGACTAATAAAAAGTGGTTAAGGTTGTTTCATTTTCCTCTTCTCAAGTAACTCAAGTTGTAATCCCTTCCTCATCGATAATTTCTTGTTGGCTTGGTGGATTATTGTGAAGTTTTGCTCTCGGTATGTCATATGATGATAGATGGCACGACTTTATATGGTTTCTTTTACCATTTAATATGATGATGCTCAACACCCTTAAATTATTTTTCTTGAATGTCGACAAACTTTAAAGTGGAACATTACTAAGAAGAATGGCATACTTTTGTCTAGAAAATCTTTACAAATATGACGAGGTCTTCCGTAGATTAATCACCTTGTAATTGCGTTTACTTGACATTGGAAAATGAAGAAAAGGATTGTGAAGGAACCGAAGGTATAGACAAATATCATTCCTTTTCTTTCCATTTGCACTCTCATTGTAGAACCGCTTTAGTTAAGTGGCCATTCAGTTTTTCAGAGAATAATTGATACCTTAAATTTCAAGTAATCGAAGCAGGACAATGTACAAATACTTTGTTATATTGCTTTTCATTTTGATGTTATCCGCTATAACAAAGGCTGCTTTTGATCTTTCTCTCTCTCATATGCATTTAGTCTACGAAACGAAAAGGATGGTGAATCATGGCATTAAGGGTCCCGAATCAATAGGCGATCACACGTATCGTATGTCATTGACGGCTTTGATTGTCGATGATACACCGGCGTTAACGAGGAGAGGTTGTACTTCTCTCAATGCCACAATGTTATTCTCGCTCGGTGTTTATTGAAGTATGATTTATATTGTTTCTTATTAACCATGAAGCGGTGTATCAAGATAGCAATTGTTCATGACATTGTAGAAGGTATCTTCTTGGCTTAATCGAATTTCTTCGCATGCTTACTAAAGTTCTAATGTTTCAAAAGCATCTTGCTTTTCCCATTTCCTGTGTAAAACTTTTTTGCATCTATCTCCCTTCCATCCCTCCTCCTCAGTAACATATAATCCTCTAGCATCATAATATTTTATGCAAGAATAGTAATTATTTTGAACCACAAAATGACCAAAATTTATTTTCAACCTACACATTGTGCTTAATACTTGTAATTCAAGACTTTTTTTTTTTTTTTTTTATGTTTTCGAGTTGGAGTACTTGTAATTTGCACTTTAGATATGAAGCAAGCATGTTTCGAATAGTGACATTCCTTTGTATATTGAGCATCTAAATATCTATCGACTTGGGTGATTCATCGCAATAATATTTAGGTAGCACCATCTTGTGAACATTCTGTATAGATTGCAATAATTGAACTTGTGGTCCGTGTCTTTTGAACCTTCTCTCATTTGCTCCATTTTAAGCTATAGGTATTCTTTTCTTAGTTCGTTCTTTTCTTCTTCTTACTTTCTTTTCCCTTTATCTTATATTGATAACTTCTTAAATGTTATTGTAGCTTTCAAAGATTGTCTTGTGAATTTGCTTGCTTGATGTCGGTGACGTCCCGGCACGATAAGTTTTGTTCTCGACTCCAGATACAATATCATTATGAACGATTTCATTTTTTAAAGCATTCTTTTTATTTATTTAGTATTTGACAGTTTACTGGGTTGTCCTCATTAAGTTATAAATCTGCGGCCAGCCTCAAGGTGAAAGATGCATAATTTTTGGTGTTGATCTTGTTTAAATAACTTTGAGTCCTTGTATATGGTTTAAATGCTGCATAACAAAAGAGGTATCTCTTAACCACATATGCCTGGTTTTATATCACACCTCCTAAGTGTGATACGTAATACAATTTTTTTTATAGGAGTAGCATGTATAAATTTAAAGTCTTATTGCAAAAAATCTTGATATGAAGTGCGCTGCAACTATGCATTGTATTGCATTCTATTTGCGAATTGTTTCAGAATGTGTACATTCACGGTAAGAAATGGACTTTGTTGATTTTGTTGTGATTACCACGCTTATATTATCAAATCGTTGAGTTGGTTTTGATGTGAACCTAGCTACGCTTAAGAAATGGACTTTGTTGATTTTGTTTGTAAATGAGAAGTCGCCTTTCTACTTTCAGTTGAAGCATTGTAAATAGTCTGTATGAATGAAATCAATTATTTAGGGCATAGACCCTGAACCTCAAATTGAGGCATAAACATGAATACCCAAATCCTGCCCAGGATAGATAGGATTATTAAGAGAAATTAGGTTGTAAATAGTGCGTGTACATGAAACATGATTTAGTTTGTTGCGCTTCTATACAAGCATAGCTTGATTCGACTTTGGGGATAAGAATCAAAGATATCCTGTTGATGTTGTTACTGCATTGCCATGAACATAATGTTTGAGCATTTACTGATATGTGTATTGTACTTTGAAATGTGTGTATTTGTGGTAGTATCTAATTACTATTAATTGCTTGAAGGCAATTTTTATGTTTAATGCAAAATTGGAGAAAAGAGGGAAGAAGCAACCTACTTGGGAAATTGTAAAGGTATTTTCATTTATCAAATCACATTTGTTTTATGTTGGATTTCATATACATCTACATCTTGCTAATATTTGATATTTTAAAAAGTGTCCAAGACAACCCGATTCCAAGCAATGCGGGTTCTTTGTACTACGCTTCATGAAAGATATAATTGAAGAAGTTATGAAGAGTGGTTCCATTTCTTTACATTCACATGTAAGATAAACATTTCATTTCTTTAATATAATCATTTTTTTGTTACAAGAGTGCTAATATTCTATTTTGAATTGTTAATAGTTTCAAAATCGGCCTTACTCTCAAGAGGGCGTTGATGAAGTTCGCATTGAATGGGCAAATTTCATGCTTCTTCACATATAGTCTTGTGATGTTTTAGTTGTAAGTTATCGATCTTTTGAATTATTTTGTCTTGTGATATGGGGATACGGTCTTATTGTTTTGTTATGTGATGTGTATAGTATTTTTGTATAGTGATTTTGTAGTGTAATGAAAGCAGATTGTATATTTTGTATAGTGATTATGTAGCCGTAATGAAAGCGATTGTATATTTTGAATAGTGATGTTGAGCGTACGCAAGTATATTTTAATCTCATTTGCTTATGCGTTATTAATTATACAGTTTAAATAGAAGAAATTAACTACGGTTGAAATTCAAAACCCGTAGTTGTTATTAAATCGACTACGGGTTGTAATAGAAAAAGCGTAGTAAATTTGGCATTAAAGCGGTATGAACTACGGCAGAAAAGCGTAGTCTATGAGTGGCGTAGTCTATGGTGGGTATGACTACGACAAAAAGCAGAGCTATGTGCGAAATTTTGTGTCTGCATGGGTATAGACTACGCGTAAAAAGCGTGGTCTCATGAGAGAAAAGCGTAGTCATGGTGGGTATAGACTACGCAAAAAGCGTAGTCTATGTGCGGGAATTTTGTGTAGTTGCGTGGGGTATAGACTACGGCGTGGCGTAGTCTAAGTGAGGCGTGGTCATGGTGGGTATAGACTACGACAAAAAGCGTCAGTCTATGGTGGGTATAGACCACGATAAAAGCGTGGTCTATGTGCGAAATTTTGTGTAGTTCTGGGGTATAGACTACGGCGAAAAAGCGTAGTCTGAGTGAGAAAGCGTGAGTTCATGGTGGTATAGACTACGCAAAAGCGTGGTCTATGTGCGAAATTTTGTGTGATGCATGGGGTATAGACTACGGCGTGGCGTGGTCTATGTGAGAAAAGCGTGGTCTATGGTGGGTATAGACTACGCGTAAAAGCGTAGTCTATGCGCCGCTGGTTTCTCTACACCACTTTTGTCACACTCAACATGCATAGACTACATATTATGTGTAGTCTATACAGTTTTTCTAGTAGTGTATATCATGCTAGTTATCGTATCGAGTCACCGTATCCGTTTAGGATGATGGCGTCCCTTAAGGAGCTCAAAAGGTTCTTGTACTAAACCCCGCAGGTTGAGTTAGCTCAAGTACAATAATAAGGTTGAGTGGTACTACTTAAGGAATTAAAGATATTAATTATTTTAAGCGATCGAATGCTCTAAATAATTAATGGACGTTCGATATCTTAAATACGGGGATTCGAATAATACTAAAGTCTGGCCCGACTCGACTTTGGTAATAAAGGGGTAAGTCGGCATTTATTCTACAGTGGCGTGAATAAATGTTTATAAATTAATTTATGTTCTGGCTGAACATAAGATAATTAATTTATTCGAGACCCATCTTTATTCCTTACATTTGATCCACAGGCGGGGCCCGTCCAGCCCGTCGCTTAGGAGGAAAATCGGCGACCCACATTGCTTTATGTGGCAAGATTTTATTCTCTTTATCCTACAAGGATATAATTATATTTATGGAATATGCATAGATCTTTTCCTTATGGGATTATGGTAGTGCATTATAAATATAAGGTAAGAGATAAAATCAAGGTTAATCTTTAATTAACATAGCATATATTTTCGTATATACCCAAGTGAATTCCATAAGTGTATGCTCTTGAAAATCCTCAATATATTGAGAGATGGTTTTCGTGAATGTATGATGGTTTTCGTGAAGGTATTAAGTGAATGATATAAGTGTATATTCTTGAAAATCCTCAACATATTGAGAGATGGTTTTCGTGAATTCATGGAGTGAATTTCTAGTGGGTTTTTATCGAAAATTCTTATAGTTTTGAGAGTGTGATTCTCGAAAATTCATAGAGAGAATTGGGTGATTTTCTCAAGCATTCTCCATAGATCGTCCTCACTCGGCGTTGGAGATTGGGTAGCAGGGATACAATCCGGAAGGTCAAAGCAAGAGTCTCGATCCATTCCACTCGGCAGTCAAAGGTAAACACGAGAAAACACCAGCGTGTTGCAATTAATTATATAGGGCATGCTAGGTATATAATCGATGTATGGTGAATTAAACATCCAAGATAGATCCCGGAGTGGGCTAAACCTAGTTTTCCTACAATTGGTATCGAGCACGGGATTAGTATCTTGGTTACATTGGATTAATTCACGTTTGATTATTACGTGCGCAATATATTAATTGTTGAATCATGGTTCATCGTGGCTCGTTTTATTTTGTCGGATTTTGTTTTCACGAGAAAATCCGTGGTTAGATTAGATTTATTTTACGTAAATCTTATCCGTAAAAGTAAAGCGAAGGCGAAAAGCAGCCAGATCGAGGCAGACGGAAAAAGTCGAACGGGCGGCGGGCAATAACGCATGGCGTTGCGCGGTGCTCAGCGGATGCACCGCGGCGTGGCGAGCGGATCCATTTTTCGGCCGAATCTGTTTGACGAGTCCGGTCGTGCGCGTGCCGCGAGGCTGTTTGAATCCGGTCCGTGCCGGGTGCCGCGAGGCCCATTTTCGAAGATTATAAAGATCATGCTTTGCAATTCTATGTAATAGATATTGCGTGAAAGTCGATTCCATAAGTGAGCCACGATGAGCGTTTTTATTTTATTTTTATCGTTCGTTGCATGTCGTGGATGTTTAAATTATGCACGTTAGCATGCTATGTATGTTTAAATTACGTTGACAAACCTTTAGTGTTTTCGTAATGGAGTGCGCATAGTAAGCATACTAGGTTTATCGCGTTTTCAAGCATATTTTAGAATTCGCGAGCATGTTTTACATGTTGAGTTCTATAGAAAAGCATGCTAGGATTACGATGATGCATGGACAAATCTTTTGAACAAAAATACTAAACAAGCAAACCGACAAATTAATTATTTTTTAAAATTAAAATGTCAAGACCTCCAACTTTTTATCTCTAAACAAAGTGATACGCACCGTGAGTAAGCGATCCACATCGTGGCTTGCTTCTTTTGTTTATCATAAGTTTGTTAGATGAGATTTCTAAATAAAACATTTTAAATCTATTGAAGTGGGAGTTTCATGTGTAGCGTCCTGCGTGCGGGCTTGCATGTGCGATTTTCATAAGTTCTCTAGAGATAGATATAAAATGAGATAACAAAAGAATTTGAATTGGGCGGTATGGTCTGGTGAGTATGCTAAATCTAAGAATTCATTTTCTGTTTGTTAAAATGTGGTCATTGCTTAGACATCACCTCAGTACAACTTCCACGAAGTCCTTCTTGTGATAGTGATGTGGTCTAGTAAGGTCAATCGTTAATTTCATTTGTCATAAGGATAAGTTGACATGGATTGAAATTAAACGACTAAAAGGTATATTTTAGTGCAGTCGAGGGGTTCGTGTGTGGCGATCCACACGCGTGGCTTGCATGTGGGATTCCTTAGGCGTTGGAGTTTCAATTAATATTGTTTTATCAAAGGTTACAATATTATTGTTACGAATTATGTGCGATCGTATGCTTATGTGTTTACATTATCGTTTGAGATATGTCTCTTGACCGATTATCAATATGCTCGCACAAAATCCGTTATCGGTCCAAATTTTGTCGAGTGGAAGCGAAACATGGAATATGTTCTTATCATTGAAGAACTCATGTTTGTTCTCACTACTCCTAAACCCGATGCCCTCTTCGACGTCGACTAATGAGCAATGAGAGTCAAGCGGACTTTGGAATAAGTCAAACAATATGGCTAAATGCTATATGATGACTACTATGTCAAAGGTTTGCGGTGCTGCAACATCGCCTATGGTGAGCGCGATCGATATTTGGTCAGTCTCGAGGTAAATTTGGGCGGTCGGATCGGACGTCCATTTCCACACAATGAGAGAAATCTTGGCGTGTAAGATGGAAGAAGGAAGTTGGGTCCATGAACATGTCTCCACATGACTCGTCTCATGGATAGTCTTGATGGGTTGGGAGGAAGTATTGACCGTGACGGTCGATATCATCCTCAATACACCGCTTGAGTCTTTTGAGAACTTTCGGCGTGAATGCGATCATGAGCAAGACCGAGTATACACTTGAGTGGGTTGCTCGATGATCTCGTGGCATGCGGAAGGAGTTATGGGCAAGGAGCACGCTCTTGCTAGCACATCTAAGGGCCCGAATTTTCGTCTGCAAAATGGAAAAGAAAAGGGGCACAAAGGTGGTGAAGCGAGGAAAATAGTGGGAGTAATGGGGCGAGAACATGGTGCGGAGGCTGAAGAAGCGAAGGAAGGCGAAGTGCTTCAGTGCGGTGGGCGGGCATTGGAGGCTAAGTGCCCTATGCTCAAGGCTCAGTGCAGCCGTTTGCTTTAATGTGAGCATGTTTAGCAACTTGTTCTACCCATTCTTGGGTAGTAGACACAGTCTGTTGATCATGTTTGTTACGCCTTGCAGGGTTCTAGCGGACAAGGGGCTGAGTAATGGCGGCGATCTCCATGGGTAGCAAAGTCGAGGCCGTTGCGATCGGAGATGTTACTTTATGTTTTGAGAGCAGTTTAGTTTTAAAGGCGTTTTATATGTGCCGGATTTTAGGGAACCTTGTTTCTATTTGAAACTATTTACTCATTGATATTTTGTTATTTTTGATAGTGGTGTTTCTATCATAAGAAATGACGAGTTATCTGTGTTGGCTCTTTATATAATTCGCTTTATCTTATTTACGCAAAACATAATACTATAACTATGTTGCATCTTCTTGAATACTAGAAAGAAAGTTTTCTTATAAGATGACATCAATCTAAATAGGATCAAAGGCGGCTAAGAATGGGCGTTGGGTAATCTCGATTACTCCAGTTCGATCGTGAATCTCTGTATAGAAAAATGAATGTCGACCAGGACCATGCGGTTATAGAGCCAAAGAAATGTTAGAGTTAGTCCGTTCGACACATGTGGACCGATGTCCACAAGCTCGTGGAGAATGCAGTATTTTGTCACTTTCTTTCATTGGCGATTACTCGAGTGCGGATCATATACTATTGCGCGCAAGTCGAATGCTTTGAAATTGAAGGTTTAAGGCGGTGGAGGCGAAGCTTGGTAAAGTATCAGAATCGCTGCGGTTTGATCGCGGTGGCGAATACCTCGATAACGAGTTCATGGACTATCTAGTGAAGTATGGGATTACTCCGACGCCTTCATAAGGGCACCCACGGCAAAATGGTATGTCGGGAGAAGAAAATAGGACTCTTTTTGGAAATGGTTAGATCAATGATGAGTTATGCAACATTGCTATTTAGTTACGGGGTATGCCTTAAAGCAGTGACATCTTGCTAAATCTAGTACCGTCGAGTCGATCGAAAGACCGCTTCGAGTTGTGGTTTGGTGTGAGCCGGTTTAAACTCACATAAGGATATGGGGATCCGCGCCGTCTTGAACAAGAAGAGGTGACAAGTTGGAGTAGATCGTGAGCTGTTTATTGGATATCTAGAGGGCGAAGGTGGTTTATTCTCTGATCTAAGGATCGGGAAGGTCGTTATTAGCAAATGCCCGACTCTTGAAGAGGATTATATGAAGAATCATAAGTCCAAGTTGAAATCATTCTTCAAGAATTAGAAGATGATGTATTCACGCCATCGATTAGGCGAAGGTATGAGATGTCGGAGTCTAGTGGGAGGGATCGACACGAGATACTTGAGGGTTGAAGTGGGTCGAGTTCACACTAGAATCTGGGTCGTAAAGTGGTACCTACCCGACAAGTTGTGCAAGATGAAGAACCACAAGTTTACGCACCCAGTTGCCATAGTGCACGAGAACCTATCGTAGTGGGAGGTTGTTCGTCGACACGGCGATTTATGTTCGTGGGAGAATCTTGGTTTAGTCAGGAAGCGAGCAGTCGATAATCGACCCGTGGACATCAAGGAGGCGTCTGAGACATTGATCAAGATCATGGCTCACGTATGGACTTAGAAATGGGTCCATGCTTGACTATGGATGTATATGAAAAGACACCTACTACCGGTTGGCGAGGAAGCCGTGGCGATGGTGGATATCTGAAGAGATTAGATGGAAGTTTTGGCTTTTAAAGCCAGGCTTGTGGCGGTACACTCGGATTGAGGCATCGATTTGATGAGACCTTTTCGCTGTGCGATCTCAAGTCCATCGAGAATTCTTACGGCCATAGCAGCCAACGAACACAGAGGTTTGGCAAATGGATGTTAAAACCGCTTTTCTAAGCGGTTACCTTGAGGAAGGTAGAGACATCTATATGAACAGCTGAAGGTTATGTGGTAAGGGTGAAAAGAGCATCTAGTATGGAAGCTTAAAGAAGTCCATTTATGGACTTAAGCGAACCTCCGATCATGGAACTTACGCTTTGACGAGGTGGTAAAGTCACATGGATTTACCAGTTGCCTAGCGAGTTGTGTGTATCGGTTAGATGTCAAGTGATGTGGTATTTCTTGCACTTTATGTAGATGACATTCTTCTAGTTGGCAACAACGTGAAGCATTATCGAGCGTAAAGAAGATAGCTATCCGATCGGTTTCAAATGAAAGACTTAGGAGATGCAGCGTACATTCTTGGGATCGAGGTTCTGAGATCGCAAGAAAATATTGAGCTTATCTCGGGCGTCTTACATTGATCTGTGATTACTCGTTTTAGTATGCGAGACCGCGAGAAAGGATTGCTACCTTTCGGACATGGCGTTCCTTTATCTGAAGCAATGGTCACCTATGATGTGAAGGAGATAGAGGAAATAGACAGTTCCTTCTGCTTCCACCGTGGGAAGTCTTATATGCCAATCTTATGCACGAGGGCTGATATACGCTGCGGTGGGCATAGTAGCTAGATATCAATCGAACCTGGACAAGCTCATTGGGCAGGTAAAGCATATACTCAGTACTGGCTAGATACCTATTTATGGTGATATCTAATGCCTTTGGGTTATCTGATTTCGGTTTCAGGCGATCGTGATGAGAAAAAGTCTACCTCGGGCTGTGTTTACCTTGGGAGGTGGGCCGTATCTGGCGGAGTGCAAAGCGACAATGCATTCGGACTACCATGGAAGCCGAATATGTAGCCGCTTGGGAGGCTTCTAAAGATCTTTGTATGGTTCGAGAACTACCTCATGGATCTAGGTTGTGGTACTGGTTTGCCCAGTATCATAGTTTCGTGATAACTTTCAGTGCGATGTATTCGAAGGAACCACGGACCCTAAAGCGACCAAACGTAGAGAGAAAGTACCGTGTCATGCAATCGTTGGGCGATGTGACGTGCTGATTGAAAAAGATTGATCGACGGATAACCTAGCGGATCCATTCACGAAGAGCCTGCATAAAAGTCTACGATGGACACGTTGTTGGATTGTATCTTGGCGGTTTGGTTGAGCTTGTATCAATGTTTCACATACCACTATACAATCTCTGTCGATTGAATACTTGATTGCATATATCTGTGTCCCTTATCTCATATATAAGTTAGATCATACGGTGTGAAGATCACGAAGTCGTATGATTGGTCAAGCTTAATGAGATATAAAAGTTTCACGGTGAGGCGACTTAAGGACGAGTTGTCGGTTTAAGTGCCGGTATAGATAAGTGACTTGACTTGGTTGCTTGTCTGTCTTTGATGCGTCTCGGCGTATTGAAGGATCCGATGAGATGAGTTCTTCTTCGGACCGTCGTGAAGAACCAGATCTCGGTGACTACGATGATCTAAACCTCGATAAGGTATTGGGTGAATATGAGTTCTTGACCATCACTTTGACTTGTTATGGGTGGGGTTATATGTTCTTGAATTCTCGCATCTTGGGTGGTGGCGATCTTGTATGTCACGCTAGTTATCATGTCAGTCAAGTGATAGATTAAGGATGATGGCGTCCTTAAGGAGCTCAAAGGTTTGTTGTACTAAACCTGCGGAGTTGAGTTAGCTCGAGTACAATAATAAGGTTGAGTGGTACTACTTAAGAAATGAAGTTATTAATCGTTTTAAGCGATCAGTTGCTATAAATGATTAATGGGCGTTCGATATCTTAATTACAGGGATTAAGTAATGTCTAAGTGCAAGCCGACTCAACTTGAATAAAGGGTAAGTCGACATTCTTTCTCAGTGGCATGATCGAATGTTTATAAATTAATTTATGTTACAGGCTGAACATAAGATAATTAATTTATTTGAGGCCCGTCTTTATTACTTGCATTGATCACAGGTGGCCCATCGAGGCCCATAGCTCTTG
This sequence comes from Salvia rosmarinus, assembly GCA_036937905.1. Taxonomy (NCBI): domain Eukaryota; kingdom Viridiplantae; phylum Streptophyta; class Magnoliopsida; order Lamiales; family Lamiaceae; genus Salvia; species Salvia rosmarinus. Next base: position 162,198 of record JAODLM010000468.1, read on the forward strand.
GAAGAAATGGCGCCCTACGCTCTCAAGGAAGATTTTATTCTCTTTATCTAGGATATAATTATATTTATGGATATGCATAGATCTTTTCCATTAAGGATTATGGAGGATATAATCGAGTAGTATGAATAAAATCTAAGTTATGCTTAATTAATAGCATATGGATTGATATACCATAATTCCATATAGATTATGCTCTAATATTCCTCATAGGTATTAGAGTGTTTAATAAGTGTATGATGAGTTATGAAGTAGGTTAATGCTATAAGTGTATTAGTTCATGTGAAAATCCTCAAATATGAGTAATCGGTTTAGAAAATTTGCATAGGTATAGTGGTTATGATTTGTTTTGTGATTTCGAAATTGTAGAAATGGTATTTAGCATTCTCATAGATCGTCCTCGTCGGCGTTGGAGATTGGGGTGCAGGGATCAGTCCGGAAGGTCAAGCGCAGCTCGAAGTCTCGATCCATTCACCGTCATCCGTCGGCGATCGAAGGTGGCGAGAAAACACTCAGCGTGTTGCAATTAATTATATAGGGCATCTGGATATATAATCAGATGTGGTGAATTAAACATCGAGATGATCCCGGGCGAGGTGTAAACCTAAGTTTTCCCACAATTGGTATCGAGCACGGGATGAGATATCTTGGCTCTTTGGATAATCGTTTGATTATTCAGTGCGCAATAATTATGTTAATCATGGTTCATCGTGGCTCGTTTTTATTTTGTTCGGTTTTGTTTTCACGAGAAAATCCGTGGTTAGATTAGATTTTATTTTGTAAATCTTATAGCGTAAAAGTAATACGAGCGAAAAGAACGAGAGGCGAATACGGGGAGCCAAAAAGCGTACTTGGCGGTCAGGCGGGCGGATACGGCGGCGGCTCTGCTCCGAGAGGATGCACGGCGGCGGCGTGCGTTCGGAGCGGATCCTGCGCGCGCGATCGTTGCATCGGCTCGGATCGGCGGCGGGGCGGCTGAGCTGGCGGAGGCGGGCGCGGTGTGTGCGACCTTACCAAGCCTTAGGGACGCATGCATGCTCTTCTGGCTAGATGATCCATTGGCGGCGGAAAATCGTCGGCTGCATCGCTGCGCTATAAGGAGAGGCATAGGGGGAAGACCCGGTGGCTTTGCCGACCGGTATGGCGAGCCCGGCCCTTTATTTCGGCCGTGCACGGGCCCTTGTTATCGGTTAGCTGGGGCTTCATTTTTCTGCTTGCATCTAGTATGATGATATGCAGTTAGATAGCGCGATGAGGTTATTATTTATCGTTCATAGATCGATTTAAATTGCGTAGCATGCTATGTATGTTTAATTCGTTGACAAACCTTTAAGTGTTTCTTGAGATTAGCATAGTAAGCATCTAGGGTTTATCAGCGTTTATCAAGCATATTTTAGAATTACGCAGCATGTTTATATGTTGAGTTCTATAGAAAAGCATCTTGGATTACGTGATCTGCATGGACAAACTTTTGAATAAAATACTAAGACAAGCAAACAGACAAATTGATTTTTCTTAAAATTAAAATGTCGAACCTCAACTTTTGTCTCTAAACAAAGTGACGCAGTGATAGCGATCCCATGCGTGGCACCTTGCTTGTTTTATCATAAGTTTGTTAGATGAGATTTCTAAATAAAACATTTTAAATCTATTGAGAGTGGGGTTTCATGTGTATGCGTCCGATCGCGTGCTTAGCGTATGCGATTTTCATAAGTTCTCTAGAGATAGATATAAAATGAGATAACAAAAATTTGAATTGAGCGGTATGGTCTGGTGGTATCTAATTCTAAGAATTCATCTTCTTTTAAAAAATGTGGTCATTGCTTAGACATCACCTTCAGTACAACTTCCAGAAGTCCTTCTGTGATAGTGATGTGGTCTAGTAAGGTCAATCTTAATTCATTTGTCGAAGGATAAGTTGACATGGTTGAAATTAAGCGACTAAAGGTATATTTAGTGAGTCGAGGGTTCGTGTGGCGATCCACGTTGCTTGCATGAATGATTCCTTAGGCGTTGGAGAGTTTTTAATATTGTTTTATCAGGTTCAATTATTATTACGAATTATGTCGATCGTATGTATGTGTTTACATTATCGTTTGAGATATGTCTCTTCGCGATTATCATGATATCTTGACAAATCCGTTATCGGTCAATTTTTCAGTGGAAAGCGAAACATGGAATATGTTCTTCATTGAAGAACTCATGTTTGTTACTCACTACTCCTAAACTCGATGCCCTTCTTGGCGCTCGACTAATGGCTAGCGGGTCAGCGGACTTTGGAATAAGTCAAACAATATGGCTAAATCTCTATATGATGACTACATGTCGAAGGCTTGCGGTTAGCTGACATCGATCAGCCATGGTACGATATTTGGTCAGCTCGAGGTAAATTTGGGCGATCGGATCGGACGTCCTTCCACACAATGAGAGAAATCTTGGCGTGTAAGATGGAAGAAGGAAGTTGGTCCTAACATGTCTCCACATGACTTCGTCTCATGGATAGTCTTGATGGGTTGGGAGGAGTATGAGCCAGTGACGAGGTCGATGATCTCCCAATACTGGCTTCGAGTCTTTTGAGAACTTTCGGCTGAATGCGATCATGACAGAGGCGAGTTTACCAGTCGGTTGCTCGATGATCTCGTGGTGCGTGAGGTTATGGAAAAGGCATGCTCCTTGCAACAGTCTAAGACCCAAAATTTTCTTGCAAAATGGAAATGAAAAGGGGCACAAAGGTGGTAGAAGCGAGGAAAATAGTGGAGTAATGGGAGCAGAACATGGTTATGGAGGCCGAAGAAGCGAAGGAAGGCGAATGCTGCGTTAGGGCGGGCGTTGGAGGCAAGTGCCCTATGCTCGAGGCTCAGTCAGCAGTTTGCTTTAATGTGAACATGTTTAGCGAACTTGTTCTACCCGTTTCTTGGGTAGTAGATACTGGTATTGATCATGTTTGTTATCCCCTTCGAGGTTCCTGAGGACAAGGAGTGTTGAATGGCGAGAACGATCTCCATAGGCGGCCTCGAAATAGGCTTGCTGGTATGGAGATGTTCTTATGTTTTGGGACACAGTTTTAGTTTTAAAAGGCGTTTTATATGTGGGATTTTAGGGGACCTTGTTTTATTGAAATTATTACTCATGTGATATTATTGTATTTTTATAGTGGTGTTTCTATCATAGAAATGGACGAAGTTATCGTGTTGGCCTTTATATAATTCGCTTACTTATTTACGCAAAACATATACACATAATATGTTGCTCTTTTGAACCCACAGAAAGAAAGTTTTCTTATGATGATCCTTGCATCTAGATTAGTCATCATCTAAATAGGATCAGAGCGTAAGAATGGGGTTGGGTAATCTCAGAGTTACTCCAGTTTCTGCGTGAATCTGTATAGAAGTAAGAATGTCGACCGAGACGAAGCGTTATAGAGCAAAGAAATGTTGAGTTAGTCGTTCGACACATGTGGTGGACGATGTCCACCTGCTGTGGAGAAGTGCAGTGATTTTGTCAACTTTCATTGGCGATTACTCGAATGCGGATCCGTATATACGCTCAGCGCAAGTCGATGCTTTGAAAATTAAAATTTAAGCGGAATGGAGGCAGAGCTGTATAAAGTATCAAGTGCTGCGGTTCTGATCGCGATGGCGAATACCTCGATAACGAGTTCATGGACTATCTAGTGAAGTGTAGGATTACACTCGGTAACTTCATAAAGACACCCCGTACAAATGGTGTGTCGGAGGCGAAGAAAATAGGACTCTTTTGGAAATGGTTGAGATCTATGATGAGTTATGCTACATTGCCTGATTTAAGTTACGAGGTATGCTGAGAAGTTGACATACTTGCTAAATCTGTACCAGTCAGTGGTCGAAAAGACCCTTTCGAGTTGTGGTTTGGTATGACAACCGGTTTAAATACCATCAAGGATATGGGGCGATCCGAGCTGCCGTCTTGAACAAGAAGGCGACAAGTTGGAGCTAGATCGCTAAATCTGTTTTTGGCATATCTAGAGGAGCGAAGGTGGTTTATTCTTAGATCTAAGGATCGAAAGGTCTTGTGTATTAGATCTATGGGAGTCTTAAGGGGATTATATGAAAAATCATAAGTCCAAGTTGAAATCATTCTTGAGATTGAGATGATGTATTCCACTATGATTAGGCGAAGGTGCTGAGATGTCGGGTTGAGTGGGAGGATCGACACGGATACTTCAAGAAATTGAGTGGGTCGAGGTTCACTTGAGAGATCTGGGCATTCTGAAGTGGTACCTACGACAAGTTGTGATAGTATGAGAACCAAGTTTGACCACTTGCGTTGCCATGTGCGCGAACCTCAGTCGTGAGTGGGAGGTTGTTCGTCGACCCGGCGATTTATTTAAATGTGGTAGAATCTTGGTTTAGTCGGGAAGCGAAGCATGCAATAATCGACCATTGAGACAATGGGGGCGATCTGAGATACTTGATCAGATCATGAGCATCAGGTATGGACTTAGAAATGGTCCATAAGCTTTATGGATGTATATGAAGACACCTCTACGATGGCGGAAGCCTGCGGTAGAGAGTGGATATACTAGAGAGATTCAGATGGAGAGTTTGGCTTTTAAAGCCGAGCTTAGGCGAAAGGTACGCTCGATTGAGGGGCATCGATTTCGATGAGACCTTTTCGCAGCAAATGCTAGAGTCCATGTAAGTGCTTAGCCATGGACCCTGAACTGGAGGTTTGGCAAATGGATGTTAAAACCGCTTTTCTAAGCGGTTACCTTCAGGAAGGTAGAGACATATGTGACACAGCTCCGAAGGTTATGTGGTAAGGGTGAAGAGCATCTAGTATGGAAGCTAGAGAGTCCATTTATGGACTTAAGCGAACCTCGATCATGGAACTTACGCTTTGGCGTGGTAAAGTCTAGTGGATTTACAGTTCCTAGCGAGATTGTGTGGTCGTTAGATGTCAACGGTGATGTGGTATTTCTTGCACTTTATGAATGACATCGCTTCAGTTGGCACACGTGGGCTGTTATCAGGGCATAAAGAGTTGCTATCCGATCGGTTTGAATGAAAGACTTAGGAGATGCGTACATTCTTGGGATCAGAGGTTTACCTGAGATCGCAGAAGAAAATATTGAGCTTTCTCGGGCGTCTTACATTGATCTTATGATTACTCGTTTTAGTATGCGAGGCGCCGAAAGGATTGCTACCTTTCGGACATGGCGTTCCTTTATCTAAACGGCGTGCGCTATTTGCGAAGAGAGATAGATAGAGACAAGTTCCTACGCTCTAACTGCAGTGGAAGTCTTTATGCGCAATCTTGTCAGCGAGGCGATATACGCTGTCACGGTGAGCATAATAGCTAATATCGTCTGAGACCCGAATGACTCATTGATGGCTGATAAGGCTATATCTTCAAGTACGAAAGGACTCGAAGTTATAGGCTGGTTTACCATGCAGAGATAGTCTAATGCCTTTTGGGTTACCTGTTCGGTTTCAGTGCCGTGATGAGAAAGTGACTCGGCTATGTGTTTACTGGGGAGGTGGGCAGGTATCTGGCGGAGTCAAGCATGCATTGGGGACTACCATGGAGCTTGAATATGTAGCCGACTGGGAGGCTCTAATCTTGTATGGTTCAAGAACTCCTCTGGATCTAGGTGTGGTACTGGTTTGCCCAGATATCATAGCTTGTGATAACCTGGATTGGCTAAGGACCAGACCATAGGCAAAACATGAAGTACCATGTCATACGAAATCGTTGAGCGGTGTGACGTGCTTGATTGAAAAGATTGATCGACGTTGATAATCTAGCGGATCCATTCACGAAGAGCGCCGCATAAAAATCTACGATGGACACGTTAGGTTGGTTAGTTATGGCCCTTGAAGGACTGTAGTGGCGAGTGATGGTTGTGAAGCTATGAGCTTATACTAAAGTTAGTATTGTTTGTTTCTGACGGTGTTAGTTACATTCACATACTATCAATCTCTTCGATTTGAATACTTGATTGCATATAGTCAGTACCATATCTCATATAAGTTAGATCATACGATGTGTGAAGATCCGACGAGATCGTATGATTGGTGGCTAATGAGATATAAAAGTTTCTCGGTGAGGCGACTTAGGACGAGTTGTCGGTTTGAGGCTGCGAGTATAGATAGAAAGTGACTTGACTTAGTTGCTTGTCTGATCTTTGATGCGTCTCTGAGCGTATTGAAGGATCCGATGAGATGAGTTACTTCGGCCAGTCGTGAAAAGGATCTCGGTGACTTCTGATGATCTAAACCTCGATAAGAGTATTAGGTGAATAGAGTTCTTACCATCCTTTGACTTGTTATGGGTGGGGTTATGTTTCAACAATTCTCCGTCATCTTGGGTGGTGGCGATCTTGTATCACGTAGTTATGCATGTCAGTCAAGTAGTCGTTAAGGATGATGGCGTCCCATTAAAGCTCAAAGGTTTATTGTACTAAACCAGCGGTTGAGTTAGCTCGAGTACAATAATAAGGTTGAGTGGTACTACTTAAGGAAATAAAGTTATGTATCGTTTAGCGATCAGTTGCTATAAATGATTAATGGACGTTAGATATCTTAATACGGAGGATTGAATAATGTCTAAAGTGCAAGCCGACTCACCTGGTAATAAAGGGTAAGTCATTCTTTCTCTAGTGGCATGATCGAATGTTTATAAATTAATTTATGTACAGGATTGAACATAAGATAATTAATTTATTTGAGGCCGTCTTTATTCCTGCATTTGCATCCACATGGCCCATCCAGGCCGGCTCTGGAAGAAATGAAACGCCCCACGCTCTCAGAAGGAAAGATTTTATTCTCTTTATCCTGAGGATATAATTATATTTATGGTATATGCATGGAGATCCTCCATAAGATTATAGAAATAATCACGAGTATGAAAATAATCCTAAGATTATGGTAATATTCCATATGGATTATAGTAATATTCCATATAGGATTATGGTAATATTCCGTATAGGATTAAGGTAGTGCATTATAAATATAAGGTATGAGATAAAGTACAGTTAATCTTAAGTTTTGAGAAGCAAATTTTAGTCCCTTCATAGAGTGAATCTAGAAAATTTACCTGGGGTTTAGGGTGATTTCTTGTAGTATTCTCCATAGATCGTCCTCACTCGGCGTTGGAGATTGGGGCGGGATACAGTCCGAAGGTCAAAGCACGAGTCAACCGTTGATCCATTCATCGTTCGATCCGCTTTCGGCGGATCGAAGGTAAACAAAGAAAACCCCAGCGTGTTGCGATTAATTATATAGGCGCATGCTAGAATCTGATCAATGTATAGTGAATTAAACACCCAAGATGGATCCTCGGGCGGGGTTAACATATGTTTTCCAACACACGTTAGAGGACTTGGTTACGCTTGATGGCTTGGCAGAAAGAAACTTTTGTATAAGTGGGAGAAGCAAAAGTGATGGTTTGTTTGTAATAGCTAGTAGAGAGACACATTGTATACTAAAAGTTTGCTTTAGTATAAGTGGGAGATTGTTGGTTTGTATCTTGGCGGTTTGGTTGAGCTTGTATCTGATGTTTCCTGATACCACTATTACAATCTCCTATCGATTTGATTACTTGATTGCATATGTCGTGTCCCTTTATCTCATATATAAGTTAGATCATTAGGTGTAGAAGATCACGAGTGCAGTATGATTGGTCGAGTTTATGAGATATAAAAAGTTTCACCGGTGAGACTGACTTGGGGACGAGTTGTCGGTATAAGTGCGGTATAGATAAGTGACAACTTGGTTGCTTATACATCTTTGTGATGCGTCTACGGCGTATTGAAGGATCCGGTGAGATGAGTTCTTCATCGTAGTAGTGAAGAACCTGGATCTCGGTGACTCACGATGATCTAAATCTCGATAAGGTATTAGGTGAGTATGAGTTGTTGACCATCACTGACTTGTTGTTATGGGTGAGGGTTATATGTTCTAACTTGATATTCTCGCATCTTGGGTGGTGCGGTGCTTGTATGTCGTGCTAGTTATACGTAGCCAGTCACAGTATCCGTTTAGGATGATGGCGTCCTTAAGGAGCTCAAAGGTTCTTGTACTAAACCTATGAGGTTGAGTTAGCTCAAGAAGTACAATAATAAGGTTGAGTGGTACTCTTGGGAATTAAAGATATAAATTATTTTAGCGATGAATGCTCTAAATAATTAATGGACGTTCGATATCTTAAATCGGGGATTACGTAATGTCTAAGTGCAAGCCATTCAACCCGGTAATAAAGGGTAAGTCGGCATTTATTCTCTAGTGGCATGAATAAATGTTTATAAATTAATTTATGTTTTGGCTTTAAACATAAGATAATTAATTGTTGGAGGCCGTCTTTATTCCTTGCATTTAATCACAGGTGGCCCATCGGGCCGATCGCAGGAGAAAATCGGTGACCCATTGCTCTATATGAGATTTTATTCTCTTTATCCTACATGGATATAATTATATTTATGGAATATGCATAGATCTTTCCTTATGGGATTATGGTGGTATTATAAATATAAGGTAGAGATAAAATCGAGGTTAATCTTTAATTAACCTAGCATATGTTTCATATATACCAGTGAATTCCATAAGTGTATGCTCTTGAAAATCCTCAATATATTGAGATGGTTTTCGTGAATGTATTAAGTGAATGATATAGTGTATATTCTTGAAAATCCTCGACATATTGAGATGGTTTCGTGAATTCATGGAGTGAATTTCTAGTGGTTTTATCGAAAATTCTTATAGTTTTTGAGAGTGTGATTCTCGAGAAATTCATAGAGAGCATTGGGTGATTTTCATTTCTCCATAGATAGGTCACTCGTGATTAAAAACACTCAAATTACTGCATGATAAATGCGAGGTGTCGTGGCGTGATAAGTTAACACGGTTAAGTCTCTCGAGAAAACTTACTTGAGGGCCATTGTTAGGTGTTGCGCCGACGGATTAAATCTAAACATTCTAATATAACGAGGGTTGAACATGCAAGAATTGAAATCACGGAAAATAAGCGACAAACCTAAGCTGAGGTTGTCGATCCCGAGCTAATATAAGCGTTAAATCTAAACTGAGGGTTGTCGATCCCTAGTTGAACTCTGGCGATAAAATCGAAAGCGATAAACAAAGCGATAGCAAAAACATTCTTAGGGTTAAATCAGCCTAATCTAAGTCTACTTGTAAATAGACAATAAACATTAATCAACCAACAAGAACAGAATTAATCGGCAATCATATGATATAAATCGAACAAACATGAAAATCAATCACTTTATCACTATGGAATTGATTACAATAAAATCATCAAACAATAAACCATGAAGTTGATTCCATTAAAAATCTCGAACAAAGCATGTAAATGTTGACAAAATTAAAAACAGTGCATGAATTGAAAGAATTAAGCTGAAATTAAAACATAGAGTGTGTCGATAAGTTACGAAGTTTAATCGGGGAAGAAGCTTGAAAACGGCCTTACGGCCTTGTGAGTGAGGAATTATAAAAGCGAGCAGCCCTCTAATTCGTGACCTAAGCGCATATATAATAAATAAACGAGCCCGGTTCATAATGAGCTCACGCTCGAAAAACGTGCATATTAAACTTGAACCTTGGTGAGAATGAGCAGGTTGAGGTGAAAAGCGTAAGCGGCCCGCAGTGACAGCGCGGTTGAGAGTATCTGTATTTGGAGAAAATAGTGGCCAGTTTGTTCCAGCGCCCGGATGGAGCGCCGAGCTGGAAAGGCGTGCGCTGCAGGCGACACAGGCGAAGCGGCGAGGTGATACCAGCGCGGATGGGATCAGCGCCGGAGAGATAGGAAGCGTCTTGTCGCATCTTGAACCCGGCTGGGCGCCTTGCGCACTGGCGGCGGTCGGCAACCGCTAAGCGTGGCGCTCGGGCGGCGGCGGCGTAGATGGGCGGCGCGCTGCTTGTACAGCGATGGAGATGCCGCGCCAGCGCGCGCCGGCGGCTTCGGCGAGGGCAGCGGTAGGCGGCGCGGTGCTGCGAGGCGTCGCAGCGTTCGAGCGATCGGTGCTTGGGTTGGTGGCCCAGCGTGCTCACTCACGAGCGTCTTGGTGTGCCTTCGGGTGAGCCCGTGCGTGACGTCTTGGCGGGCGCTGCAGGCGTGGCCGTCTGACGGGGTGCCGTGTGACTTTGGTCGTTCGACCCGTTCTCCTGTCACGAACTCCGATTTACATGGTTTTCGCCTCACGAACTCCATGAAATGCTCTTCAATATATTTGATTCTTGGTGGATCTAATTCATCTTATTTTCTACCGTTTTCCTACAAAACATCGAAGCGAGCGAAGTAGTCGAGATCGATAAATATTAATCAGACGAAAGGCGTTAATAGGAAAAACCATGAAAATGGCATAAAACAATACCAAGAATCAACACAAAATCATACCAAACAACCCCCCTTATCCATTTGCTTGTCCTCAAACAAAGTCTGCTAATAAGAGTCGAAGATAACTCATGCAACTTTACTCTTATTAATCAATCAAACCATATTGCATTTCGCCTGCTTGGTGTTCGCATTCAAAGATAATGTGAAAATAAATCGAAGCGACAATTGATTTCAATTAAATAAAATGTAATCTACTCGAGCGACTCTGGTTAGGGGTGAACTAACTAATGTGGTCGCCTTTAGCAACAAGTTTCTTTTATAAAGCACGAAGAATGTTTAACAGATTTTGGAATAATATCGAAGGTGCTCTCGATGAACTCGAGTCTCTACGTGGTTTCCCATGTCCATTTCTCAAATTACGAAAGAGGACATAATCATATCCATTTCAACAATCTCAACAGATCTTTGGAGCTTTCATACTCCTCATTTCTTCTTCTTTCACATTTTTTATATATATATAAAATGAAACAAGTATATAGCAACCTGAATGTTAACACTACCTAACATTAGCGGACAAATCACATCAATTTCCCCTATTCGAATTTCTATCAATCACGATCTAAATCAATTCATTATACTCAATCATATATCGCCAAAAGTTTGGAAATTCAAAATCAATTTGATCGATACCACGAGTTCAGTTACAAATCAAGATCTAACACTGCATAGACAAAACTTACGTCCAAACAATCAAAATAAGCACAAGGCACGTCATTAAGCATACAAACAATATA